>JAZHYW010040721.1:0-89747 GCA_037355805.1 Ixodes ricinus | reverse complement strand
CCACAGAACATAAATGTCTCTCCGTTGTTTATGCTTTCAAGCGCTTCAGCACGTACCTAGATGGCGCAACGTTCTTGACTCAATCTGATCACTTTGGGCTCTCATTGCTAAGGGGACCTAAGAATCCAGCCGTACGCCTTGCTCGTTGGGCGCTTACGCTACAACAGTAGGACTACTCCTTTGTGTACCTCCCGGGGTCACCCAAAATATTTGCTGATGCGCTCTCTCCTGCACCAATTTTCGCGGAACACTCGCAGGATACTCATGGCTTGTTGACCGTCGCGGCCACGGCACGTGGATCTACAGATTCACGTTCGTGTACATTGGCGAGCCGCAAGGAGCTCCGCAAGGCGCAGCTGGATTACGAACTCTGCTAACGCGTGTTTGCTTGGTTGGTAGCAAGCGGTTCAATCGACCGCCCAAGTGACAAGGAGTTCGACTTTTATTTATGAGTAACGACGGCCTCCTGCTGCGCTACTTACCCCAATCCCACGACGATCTCGATGGCTCGGCGTTCCATACGGTGATACCCCGCAAGCTACGCTAAGCATTTCATTCGATACAACAATCACTGCACATTGGCAGGACACAGCAGTAGGAGCACGACTTATGAAAATGTATCCAAAATCGCTACCTGGCGAGGCATGAGGCAGGATGTGCTCTGATACGTTCGTAGCTGCTCGGTGTTCCAGAAGGAAAAACCATGTGGTGGTCAGCCCTCCGTCCTCGTGCGACGACACGTGAGCCAGAGCCCTTGGCAGATTTGTTTCTGTGACGATACGGGCCCCTTCCCACGTAGTTCCCGCGACAATCAGTACGTATTCGTTGTAACGGACCACTTAAAAGTAGGTTGTGTTTTTTTTCTTAGCGAAAGCTTGATTTGGAAAAATATCGAACTGCTCTGCTAGAAAATTCAGTAGGTTTGGGTTTCCCACACAACTTGTAAGCGATAATGCCTCTTACCTAACGAATAAAGTGTTCGTGACGCATAAACGGTGCTGGAAATTAAACACAAAATAACTGCCTCATACTACCCACAAGCAAACATCACAAAAAGGGTAAATCGGTAACTTAAGATGATGTGAGTGGCCTCCACCTAGCGCCACAAAAACTGGGACACGAAACTGCCGGATCTGGCATTCGCAACGCGAATGACCGCTAATCGGTCAACGGGTCTCACTCCTGCCCAATTGAAATTCGGCAAGGAGCTCGCGTTTCAACTTTTCAACAGCCTCCATTCTACGGAGTCTGGGGAAGGGTTTTTTCCTACGTCAAGTTCGCAGAGAACCTGTGAAAACGCTTTTATGACAAAATTCGAGAGGCCTGAGAAAGTCTATACGTCGCCAAGGTACAGCAGTTTGAACTGTACAACCAGGGGCGACGTGACCTGTAGTTCGAGGTGGGAGATTTGGTACTCCGGTATACTCACCTACTGAATGATGCCCCTCGAGGATTCGCAGCCTCCCTCGCAAACAGGTAGGAATATCCATTTTGCGTGCAGGAAAATTGCTCACTACTCATTGTTAACTATTTCACTATGAGTCTAGTGAAGAAACCGGACCTGTTCCAGTCACCGGCCTTAAGCAAGCTTTTAGAGCAGAAGACAAAGATTCCTCGCAGGACCGGAACGATACTAACAGCGGTCCCGCTCGGAAACCCCTCGTCTTCACCACAGCTGTGGTATATTCTGTGACGTCGGTGACACCAGAGAGAGGAACCTTCTTTTGTCTCCTCGGCTTCGTCCCTCTTGAAGTGAGAGTGTAGTTTTTTGCTTCCGCGGATTTGCTCCCTTTTCAAGAAAGGAGGGGGGGGGAAGAGAATTGTGTGCCCACCTCAGATCTGTTATTTTGAAATTTCTGGAAGGGGTGCGAAAATAACGTCAGGCTCAACCCTCAACTAAGCACCCTGTCGTCTGCTTCCTTGTTTCTTCATGAAGATTGCTCGTGGACAAAGCCGTCAACACACTCCGCCATCAGAACGACATGGTAGCCGGGCTCGTGGTGGACCGGGCCATGAAGGACTTCGGTGCGTGAGGCGCGGCCTATGGGACCATGGACCGCCACCACCCTCTGCAGGACGGCCGCACAGCAAAAACAGGGTGATTAAAATTATGATTTAGTATCCAAATATTAATAGTGATTTAAATGAGCTTTGCATATTGATGCCCCACCCTGCATGCGACGTTCATCAACATAGAAAATCGTGGGAAAACGGATCTGAAAAAGCGCTTTGTTGAACCGTCCTATTTGAGAGATCAGTGGGGTCGAGTTTGGATGTTGGATATGGGCCATCAGATGCGATATTGTTCGTCTCAGCGAGTTGGTTGCGCCCAACCGAAGCGCCATCTTTGTGCATCCAAGGTGCGATAAAAAGCAATGAGGTTTTTGTTTATTATAGCCTAGAGCCACTAAATAAGCTACGCTTTAGAACAACGACTCTTCAACCGTCTTGGATCTTGAAATCAAGGTTACCAGCATCTGGTGCTTTATTTAAAATTACAGGAAACGTTTCTCCGTCCTCCTGAAGCGTTAAAGAGGTTCGCAACAAAGCAAAACGGTGAGGGGCATCCTAACACCGTATCTCGAGCTGAGAAATTAATTTTTGAGTTGTGGCGCTTGACAATTGAGTCTTCTCAGCACTAAACAACAAGATGGCGGCACCCACTAGTAAATCGGGGAACGGAGTGCCGATACCTACGTGGCACTCATTTACTGGATCTATTCTAGCCTTTCCCTACTGAAAAATAATTAGATATATCTATTTAAGAACTGAAATGAAATATACAAAAACTGATATGCGACATATGAAACTGATATGAAATATCCAAAAACTGATATGCGATATATGAAACTGATATGAAATACACATAAACTGATATGCGACATATATAAACTGATGTGCAACATTTGCCAACTGATATGAATGTGCCCAACAAACATATCAGAAATAAATTCATACAATTTTTTCAGTATACGACGTGCCGCGCGGGAAAACAAAGACGTGGCTTGGAACCGCAGAGGAGTGGCTTGATTTACCGGCTTTCAAATAACTACGGTATGAGTGTTAAGAGATTTATCCCCTTAGCCGTTCAAAATACTCTCAGAGGTATGACATTACTGAAAAATCCAACGTGTTGGGAATAATATTTACTGCTTAGGTGGTCACCGAAAAACTCCCTACTTACAAAACGACCTGTATAAAAGGCAGAAACGCAGAGCTCAGAAGTAGTTATTGGGTGTGCTGTTGTATTCACGTTTGCTGTGCCGTGTATGTGTATGCGCTCAATGTATATGTTCAGCTGATATTAGTGGTATGCGTAATGTATCTACGTAGTGGCGTGAGTAAATAACAATATTTTTGTAGCACAAGAATTGGACGGAACCTAGCGCCACCTAGCCTAGAGTGACTGATATGCGGCATATGAAACTGAAATGGAATAACGAGTTCTCATATGAAAAAAGTTGTCCAATAAACATATCAGAAATAAATTCATATAATTTGTTTCAGTAGGAATTGCTGTTGTGTGTGTTATAGGCAGAGGAAGTATGGGTCCTTACAATTTAGAAAAAAAATTGCAACAACGCATAAAGTTGGGCGAGTTGGTTTGACATTATGAGACAGGAACAGAGCGAAAAAAGGGAGGGACGAGAAGAAGAGGTAACGACAGACACGGCGCTGACTAGCAACTGAAAGTTTATTTGTACACAAAACACGAAATAAACAGAAAAACACAAACAACCCGTCAAACCGATTCCACGCACACGCTTATCTGCGATCAAACGAACTTTTCACAAGTCATGAAAAAAATCACCTCGTCACTCTTCAGAGCTAAGGACGGCGCACTGACGCACGCTTCCTCTTCTTTCACAGATATATAAAAAGCTTCATCAATTTCCCTCGCGGTTCTGTTTCTGTAGCGGGCTAAAATTGTTATATTATGGAAACATGGCTCACAGCCGTATCGGCTACAATGAATTGCGAGGTTGCCAGAGGGGGAGGACCGGAGGGAAACGGAATGTTCTCTTGCCCTTACATTTCTACACCTGCCCGTCTGTCCCATGTAGACTCTGCCTCACGAAAGAGGGATATTGTAGTCCGTCCCCGTGGCACACGCGACATAGGAGGTGCGGTGGTTGACGTCACAGGCCACTCGAGGAGAACCGCGTCTATTCACCGAGGTGCACAGTCGGGACAGCTTACGGGACGCAGAGAAAACAACGGGTACATCAAACTAATTGGCGACGCACTTAACATTGTGTGACAGGGCGTGGAGATAGGGAACAACAACTGGTCTCATCGCTGTTTTGTGTCGTACTTCAAAGCCAGCAGGCCTCCTAAACTTTTTAGCAGGGACTCAGCAATGCCCACAATGACTCCCAAAAGGAAGCCTGCTGAGATCAGCCTAACAACCTGCGTTTGAAGACTGCTCTTGCACCTGTGGTGACACGACTTGGTCAACGCTGCTCGCATACATGACACCGCTATAGCCCGCTTCACCAGTTTGGAGTGCGCGGAGTCAAACGACAAAATTCCCTTCCTCGACCGAGGTTCAAAGGACCAACATACATGACGTGTCTCCAGGCGAAGTCTCAGGTCCAAAAAATCTCAAACCTCCGTCTGTGGGATTCTCAACCTTAAACTTCAAACCGGAAGAACACTCCTTAAAAGGCCTAAAACATCAGAAGCATCGTGATCACGGTCACCGTTTGGGTTGGAAAAAAGCACCACGATGTAATCATCTACGTATCGGAACACTTTCCGAACTCAATCACCTATTCTCCCATTAATGGCCCGATCACACTTCGCCAGGTAAATGTCACTAAGAATCGGTGCGACTTTAGAAACTATACAAACTCTACTCTTCTGCAAGAAGGTGTCATTCTAAAAGGCAACATAGGTGGAGTCAAAGTAAAAACGCAGAAGCTCCAAAAAGGAGTCAACCGAAATCCCACTACACTCTTAGAAAAAAGGGGACCAAAAGGAGGTAACAGACCGCTTTTACCACCCTCATCCCGGCCAGGGGCGAAGCGCTACGCTTGTTACCTCCTCAGGCGCAGCAGACACTAGGAATGCGGTGCTACAAGGTGAAGTTCGCCACGAAGGGGCACCAAGGTGGTAAGCATTACCTCCCAGAGGGTGCATCTGTTTAAGCACTGCCAAAGCCTGGGCGCTGTGATTGGCTGTGGAAAGGCGCAAACGAGATAGCTAATTGGTCTCCTCGTATCACACATCATTCTTCGCGCATGCGTGGGAGAGCGCCCGCCCGGCCGACCGGGAGCGTCGGCGGGTCGGCGCCTTCCCCGCCGACGCTCTCGGTCATGACGGCATAACGGACTTGCTTCTCGAGCGTTCGACGGAGGCGTCCCAGCACAGGAACGTTCTTTATTGTTCTGTTCGGCTCAGTCTCTTCTTACGACGTCACCGAGAGCGCTGCACTGACTTTCAGTTGAATATCCAAGTCGTGTGCACCGTATGCAGGTAAGGAAATGTTCTGCGCGGGCGGCAGTCGGCGTCGGTTATGACCGCCCGAGAGGGCGACCTCCGTCTTCCTTAGACAAAGGATTGGCGGACATGTTGGCACGTTTGAAGGCGTTGAGCGTTCGATAAACTTAGTGTGTGGCGCGAACGCAGACACGGTTTAGACCATCAAAGTCTATAAAAAGCAAGAACAGGAATGACTGTCGCTTGCACTAGCGCATATTTAGAAGGTTGACGTACGCTAACCAGTGGCGTAGCCAGCAGCTTTTCCCGGTGTATGTGTGTGCGGTTGGAGGAAGGGGAAGAGCGGCGGTTCGGCGAGCCGGGCGGCCGGGCGAGAAGGCGCCTTTTGAATCGGGTGTCGCCTACGTTTAAGGCGTAAGGGGGTAGAAGTTTTCTCTTTTTGGGGCCGTTGGTGTGTCGCGTCGGACGTTAAATTGAAGATCTGATCAAATATTTGAAAATCTCATAGGGTGGTTGTTGTCTATTTTTTTTCGCAGTGCAATAGTCGATCAGCCATTCATTGGCGGCACCGGCCGACCGGCGCGATTAATTCTCAAGGTCGTTGATAGTTGTAAAATTCAGTGTTGAACACCAATATTAAACACAAATTTTTAATATCAACGTTTTTTTTTTTTTTTAATTTAACAAGGTTTAATAAATAGTTCGGTAAAATGTCACGTTACCTTGAAATACCGAATATAAATGTCTGAGCTAATTATTCGTGCGCTTCACAAAGATTAGTAGAGGTGTATTACGGTATAGGGTCGTGAAGTTGTTACCGGCAGCGAGACTAACAATTATATTGTCTTGGCATTTCCTTTGCGTGTGAACAGGCTTTTTAAAAGTCTAAACTTTCAGTAGGCGAGTTAGGTATGGTTCAAGTTTGCATTATTTGATGTTGATTGAATATATTTCTTTCGTCCTGCGGCAACGTTGCAGGGTGATTTCGTCGAGGGTACGGATGCCTGCTACCTTGGACGCATCTCGTGACAGTTCATAACACTGTTTACTGCAGGTAAGCGTAGTGCGATATTTTATATTGGTTTTCTCGTTCCCATTTGTGCACTTGAAATGCGGCTCTTGATCTTTATGTTTATTTTGTGTGTGTGCTGCTTGTTCATTTCCGAGAGACAATTGATGGTATAGTTCGAGTAAAATAAATTAGAGTAAGACACACAAGGCGCTTGAGTGTGTCTTTTTCTGTGTTCTTTTTTGTTTTCGTCTTTGTGTGCTGTTTTTCTCATGTCTAAACAAAACATACATTCAATTTTAAATTTTAATCTGACAAATTACTTCGGCAAAAAAATTTACGAATTTGCCGGAGTTCGACATTCGGCAGTTAGAAATTACTCGTGCGCTAAGCAAATATTAATAGTAGTATATTACTGATTAAGGTCATTAAGTTATTGCCGGCAGAGAGACTAGCAAGTATATTGTTGACTTGGCTTTTTTTTGTGTGTGTGATCAGGCATTTTTAAAAGCTGATCATTCAGTAGGCGAGTCAGATGGCTCACGTTTGCATTATTTGAAGTTGATTGAATATATTTTTTTCCTACTGCGTCAACGTTGTAGGGTGATTTCGTCGAGGGTACTGGATGACTGCTACCTTGGACGGAACTGCAGGTAAGCGTAGACAGATATAATATTTTGATGTTCTTGTTCGCATATTTGGGCACTTGAAATGAAGTTCTTGATTTTAATATTTTCTTTGTGTGTGTGGTGTTCATTCATTTTCCAGAGAAAATTGAGGGTATACTTCGAGTAAATAAATTAGAGTAAGACACACAAGGCGCTTGAGTGTGTTTTTTTCGGTGTTTGTTTTTCTGTGTTTTCGTCCTTCTGTGCTGTTCTTCTCATGTCTAAATAAAACATCCATTCAATTTTAATCTGGCAGAGCACTTCGGCAAAAATATTTGCATATTTGCCGAAGTTCGGCAGTTAGGGTTGGCGGCCGTGGGGGTCTGCTGTGGTGCTGAGTAGCCAAAGTGGTGTATCGCTCTGTGGTGTATGTTCTTCCTCTGTCCTTGTCTTAAAGCGCAATCATGTTTTTTCACGTACAATACCAACTCGCCCAACAATCATCCCCTGTATATACTAACCTGCTACAGTAGTTGTACCCCATTGACTAAGGTTTGTTAGTCTTCTAAGTAAATCGGGGTGACCAATTTATACATGACCGGCGAATACAAAGTGTTTACTAATCTACGATAACCACCCGCCCTGTGATAATTTTAGTCAGTGGTGGTTAGTCAACAGTTAAACTAGTCACGTCTGGTAAGTATGGTTGATGCTTTATAGTGCTGGAATCAGTGGCCCATCAAATGCTCCAAATACGTCTTAGAAAAATCCAATATTTATTCACCGTTTCTTGAAATTGGGGATGATACGTTTCAACTTCATATCACATGATTTCCACATTTTTTTTTTTTGGTTCGAGGCAGGCAGTGCAATTTATCCGGTGGCTGTCAGCTCAAGCCTAATTAATCCTGAGGCGCCCAGCTATGTGGCCGTGGAGGGAGACCTCGAAGCCGCGTCAACTGCTGAGGCAGTCCTGGTTGCATTCTGCCTCTACTTCATCTTTAGCTACGAGTACCATCACCAGTTCAGGCGCAGATTCATCGCACTAGAGTACCTAATTGATCTGAAACACTCAAATGTGGAGATCCCTTTGCCCTCGCGGTAGTTTGTTGCAGCTCATTAGCAGAATGAGATACGAGTTCTACTCCATCGTGTACCGCCCGGGGTCAACGAACAAAGTTGCTGATGCGCTCTCTCGTACTCCACTTCCTGAGGAACACTCGCAGGATACTCCTGGCTTGGTGACCGTCGCGGTCACGGCACGAGGATCCCCAGATTCACGGTGGGGTACACTGATGAGCCGCGAGGACCTTCGCAAGGTGTAGCTGGATGACGGACACTGCCAACGCGTGTCCGCTTGGCTGGCAGCACGAGGTCCAGTCGACCGCCCAAGTGACGAGGAGTTCGAGTCCTACTTGATGAGCGACGACGGCCTCCTGCTGCGCTACATCCCCCAGGCCGACGACGATCCGGATGGCTCGGTGTTCCGGTCCGTGATACCCCGCAAGCTACGTAAGCTTTTCATCCGATACATGCATGACTCTGCCTTGGCAGGACACAGCAGTGGGAGCAAGACTTACGAAAAGTTATCCCAAATTGCTACCTGGCCAGGTATGAGGCAGGATGTGCTCCGATACGCTCGTAGCTGCTCGGTGTGCCAGAAGGCAAAACCACGTGGTGGTCAGCCCCCGGTCTCATGCAACCAATCGTGAGTCAGAGCCCTTGGCAGATTTGTTGCTGTGACGTCATGGGCCCCTTCCCACGCAGTACTCGCGGCAATCAGTACTTGTTCGTGGTAACCGACCACTTCACGAAGTGGGTTGAGTTATTTCCTTTGCGGAAACTAGATTCGCAAAAAATCTGGGAGTGTCTACTTGAAACATTCGCTAGGTTTGGCTTTCCTGCACAGCTTGTAAGCGATAATGCCTCCTATCTAACGAGTAAGGTGTTCGTGGACGCTTGCGCGGTGCTGGGAATTAAGCACAAAAGAACTTCCCCGTACCACCCACAAGCAAACATCACGGAAAGGGTAAATCGGAACCTTAAGATGATGCTAGTGGCCTACACCGAGCGCCACAAGGACTGGGACGCGAAACTGCCCGAGCTGGCATTCGCAACCCGTACGACCACTAATCGGTCAACGGGTCTCACTCCTGCCCAATTGAATTTCGGCAAGGAGCTCGCGTTCCCGCTTTTTAACAGTCTCCTTTCTACAGAGTCTGGGGAAGGCTTCGCCCCTACGTGAAGTTCGCAGAGGACCTGCGAAAGCGCTTCTCCGATAACCTTCGAGAAGCACGAGAGAATCTCGACGTCGCCCGAGTACAGCAGGCAGAACAGTACAACCAGGGGCGACGTGACTTGCAGTTCGAGGTGGGAGATTTCGTGCTCCGGCGTACTCACCCACTGAGTGACGCCGCTCGAGGCTTCGCAGCCTCCCTCGCCAACAGGTGGGAAGGTCCGTTTCGCGTGCGTGAAAAGTGCTCACCACTCACGTACAAGCTAGTTCACTGTGAGTCTAGTGAGGAAACCGGACCTGTTCATGTCACCGACCTTAAACGATTTTTTCAAGCAGAAGACGAAGATTCCTCGCAGGACCGGAACGACACTGACGGCAGTCGCGTTCCGGAAACCCCCTTGTCTCCACCAAGGCGGCGGTATAACCTGCGACGTCGGTGACACGAAAGAGAGAGGAACCATTTTTTTTTTCTCTTCGGCTTCGCCTCTCTCGCATTTTGGGGGTAGTTTTCTACTTCCACGGATCTGCTCCCTTTTCAAGAGAGGGGGAGAAGATTGTGTACCCACCTCAGATCCGTTATTTCGAACTTTCTGGAAGGGGTACGAAGATAACGCCAGGCTCAACCCTCAACTGAGCCCCATGTCGTCTGCTTCCTTGTTTTTCTATGGAGCTGGCTCATGGACAACACCGTCGCCACACCCGCCATCGGAACGACACGGCGGCCGGTCTCATCATGGAGAGCAGCCACCTGCTGGAGACGGCCCAGAGCAACAAGGTGGCCGCCAGCCGAGCCCTGATCAAGAGCAAGGAGCTCAAGCGACAAGCTGGAGCTGACCGAGCCGCTGCAGAAAGAGCAGCATGTGACCAAGGAGCGGGCAAGAGAGCGAACGCCGAACGCGTCAACCAACGTGGCGAGCGCGACCTCCAACGGGACATCGCACTCGTCCAGCAGGCGCCGGCCGGACTCGCAACGCCAGTCCGCCCAGCAGCGCCATCCACCCCCTGACGCCCACAACGTCTCCGTCTTCGACATGCCGGACGAAGCTTGAGGGGGGGGGGGAAGTGTGGGCACCCTGGCGGCTCCGCACCCCAGTTGCCCAACTGCGAGGCAAAGGTGCCGAACTTTTCCCGCGTGGCGGCGACGTCACGCCAGCCACGCGCACATCGGATGCGCCGCCTTGATAAGGCAGATCAGAGGCGGCGCACGGGGAGTCGCTGACTGGACTCAGCCGCCGTTGGTAACAATGTTAATCGTCCTGTCCATGTCCCATTAAATGTAGTTTCTTGTTGTTGAAACCGTTGGCTCCGTGTTATTCCTCCGGGTCGGGTATGCAGCAAGGCAAACCGACCACACGTTGCAGGGGGCAACGTTACCTCCAAAAGGGATTGCCCTGTGTGCAAGTCGGGTACCCCCTTAAGGAGGTTACTACAGTACCCTCTTTTAAGAGTGTAGCGCTCATAAAAGCAACGGACCCACTCTGACTCAATACATTCATCCACGGCCCGCATCAAACTCAGTTTGAGGGATCGAGTAGTACATGTCCTCAACGTCAAAGGACACCAAACTACACGATCCTGGGTTATCTGCCCTAAGAAAATCAACGAGAGCATCAGAATTTTGTAACACAAATGGTCGTCACAAACTAAGCGATTAGAGGATGGCGCCGGAGGAAAGAGGACACATACCATTGCCAGGAGTCCCTCTGAGTGACGATAGCCTTAAACGGTATCATTTCTTCGTGGGTCTTCGCCGCGAAAAAAACCTATAGACTTAGTCCCTTGGCCGCTGAAACAGACTTCATAAGCTTATTCAAACCAAGTTCCCCACACAGCTGCGCTGCTCGCGCTTTAACCATCTTCAACGTCACCCCCGGCACACATCTGAAATTCTTCAACACCGCTTGTGTCGCTCTCTCTAGAAACATGCCCTCCGGTACCACCACAAAGCCCCTTCTTTGTCTGACAACAACAGCCTCAGCTGAACTCTTTAAAAGTGAGACAATCGTCCCCATCTTAATTCTAGGCATAGGCCGTCTGTCCTCTCTCCTCAGGCTCTCTGCACAGTCCTGTAGGCATCGGTCCCTTTTCTCCACGGTCGTTTTGTCAGATATCTGGCGTACAAGGGGAAGCATTTCCGACGGCTTGACTGCTGGCTCCGTGGAAAACTTAGGTCCCTTGTTCAAGATCTTCATGACATCTGGCGGAGCAGACGCCCTCCCAGGAACACCACATTGCCCTTGACATCCCGCGGAGCTTCCTGCTTCCTGGATACGAGGCACGAAGACGTTCCCACAGAAACTCGGTGACTTGCGTCGCCTCCTTCATGCACACTCGAAGTTTCCTCTCAGCGCGCGTGTTCGTCCCTCGATATCCGGTAGCACCAGACATTCAGACAATCCATAAAAAGTCTGGCCGGCCTCCAAGATTCAGACTGTAAAATTTCACAGAAACGCTTGGCATGTCCAGCCGATGGGGCCACGAAGCCGAAAAGACCGGCCACGTCAGAAGGGTGAGTATCTTTCCGAGCAGAGTATCTGTAGTGACGGGCCTTGCAGGTCGCAGTGGCAATGGCGTTGATGTAGAACACGTCCTAATGGGTTTGACTTGAAGAACACAGAGAAGTGCCCGATGTACAAGAAATAAAGTTCAACAACGCATAAAGTTGGGCGAGTTGGTTTGACTTTATGAAGCAGGATGAGCGCGAAAATAAACGAGAAAAATTTGGCTCAGAAAACATTTGAGATGTTAGGTACGAAACTGTACGCCCAAAAATTGCCATCTGAAATGGCAGAACTTGCTATATAGACAAAAAGGTCACCTTCCTTTCAGCTTTTGGAAGCTATTAACGTTATAATTGTAGCCAAAACCCGTGTATGTTTTGACTCGCTGTTATTTTGCTCATGACTTTCATAAAATACTGTTTAAGTTTTTTTTTTCAGTAGAAAACTTATGCCTCAATTCACAAGGCTTGAGATGACAGCAAACAGAAAAAGCAAGAAATATAAACATTGAAATACAAAAGTGATCTTGGTTCACAACTGTCAATACGGGTCAGACAATTTTTTTTATGAGCATTTAAGTCTTCTCAGATTAAAAACATCCATGGACGCGATGCTTTTAAAATACTTTGCCAAGTCATCCAGTCGCCAGTATCCCTTAAACTGTTTGTAGTATGGTCCTTTACAGCTTTCTTCTGCGGTGTATCCGTACTCCATGTCATATACAGCCATTCCAAGGTGGAGTCGATCGAACTGCTTAGTTGCCTTGCAGATCTGTTGAAGAGAAAATAAAATATGAATAATTTTACACCATGCTGCCGTAAAAAATTGTAATTCTTTCTTTTAGTTTTCTTCAAGATATTAAGCCCATGATGAAATCAGCCATCAGCGCCAGGACTACATTTCTAACTTCCCTGTTTACGTTCCGCCCACTCAAATGCACGACGGCGAAGCAGTAGCATTCACGTGATCTCGCCCCACCACCTTTTCCTACTCTACAATAGACTGTTTTTTTATGGTCAGCGTCACTGTGGCAACAAAACGTCTCCTGAATGAACGCGTACGCGCTAACACTGATACTGAATAGAGCAACAGCCGACGCTATCTTCAATGCTGTTTTCTCTTGTTAACGCGCCTACGCTTGGCAATGCCGGCAGCGCGGGTGCGGGAATCGACACTGAGATAAGAAATGGGTTGCCTGACGATCTATTGGTGGTTCTCACGAGGCTTGGTGCATGCATGGACTTCAGATTGTGCTACATTTGTTTCCGAGCGGAGGGAAGCGAGCGCTGAGAGTGTTTAGCGCGACCTGTGTGAAAGGTAAGCAAACTAGCATTGCTGTGTTGCATTGAGCGGGCGTCATTCTGAGGATGGCACCGACTGTTGCTGGCTTAAGACGTTGCATTGGCTTGGACGCCTGAAATGCAACCCTCTTTATAACTGGGTTCGTGTGCACCTCACAATAAAGTTGGCCAGATAACTATGGAGCGCAGGGTGAGCCACAAAATGATTCCTGGAGAGAAATGAAGTTAGCCTTCCACATATACGCTTTACAAGTGTTTTCAAACAAAATGCAAAGATAGGTAAGAACGAGTTTTGTGGGCAACATTTCTGGTTCTTAAAAAGCTTCAAACAGTGTCCGTCAAGAACATTTGTAAGACACTCTAAAGAGGTTTATTTGGCAAGAATAATTAGCGAACGGTCAATCTTTATATGGGGTGAGCGACATTGGAACTGCTTTTTAAAAAAATAACGTGTTTTTTGTCTTTGCATATTTTTTTAGCATTGAGGGGACCAAAAGTATTCACTTCGAGTACTGTCCTCAGTAGGAGACTTCATCTAAAATAGTATATTCTATGGGACCCACCCTTGAAAGGAAAAAAACAACAAATAAACACTGCACACTAGCGTTTCAAATTAATTTCATAAGCTTCGCGAAACATTTATTTCTCAAGGCATCGAGTAATGATTTACTAAAGATGTGAGCTAAAAATAAAAAAATTAACTTAAATAAGAACCTGTTTCCGACAATCTACGACGGAATTCGCAAATTGTGCGATGCGGTCCGCGCATAGCTGCTGGCAGATATCGGAAACCGTGTGGTCGCTCCGGCGCCGAGCTAAGCAGATGATCTACATAAAGAATTACTTAGGCCTTTGCAGCGGGGCGCGCGTTTTTCTAAGGTGCGATTTTCCAATTTAGACACTATTTTTGTACGGCTAAATACAAAACGAGGCATTTGAATCCCCCAGAGCCCCCAATTTCTTGTAGAGATGATCAAACAAGGCACCGCATTCCCTGGTGCTTCACGTTGCGCCATCTGTGAGCAGCGTCAGCTACTCCGCAAGAACGGCTATGGCGCCATTTAAGAACACCGCTGTAGATGAAGCAAAACAGATGCGTTTTTACGATGTGCCTTTGTACGTTTATAATTTCACTGCACATTTCGAACCTCTTGCCAGTACCTGCACCATAACTCAGCGCATGACGTTAAAAAACCACTTTTTGTGGAGCATTTAAATTGTTTTAAAAGTGTTAGTGCACAGAGCGCGACACTGTTTGCGGAAAAAATCGATCGCCGGTTTTTACTTTTTTTTTCTCTTTAGAAAGGATGTCATCCAAGTTATTATGGCTACGGAAAGAGCTCATTTAGTTCTCTAATGTAAGCGACAAAATTTCGTGCTCGCTAATAGTATTTAGACGTAAAATGCGAAAATGCGCCGATGTCGTGCTCGCACTAACACTGGCGCGATGTGTACGTGTTGCAGGAAAGGAAAGCTGGTGATTGCTTGTTCGCGCCAACACTCTCGCGCTGTGTACATGTGCTACTAAGTACAGTCAAGCTTGTAAAAAAACATGCAAGAACAACAATAGCAAATCATACGAAATTGTTTAGTGTGGTGCCGTCCGTCACCTATATTATTCGTCTTGTGCCTGTTGTGACCGTATATAAGTCACGTCATCGGATGAAGACATGAAGTCCAAAAGGTTTGGGCTCTGATTCTTTGTTGCCAGAGGGCAGCCATGCCATTCCTCTCAAAGGGGGGTGCATGGATTTTAATATGAAAATAATCTGCATCTCGTCATTTTTACGTTGTTTATCGTGTCCCGAAGGATACAGAAAACACCTCCTTCATTAAAAAAGTCGCGACTCCGCTGCATAATCACAAGGCAAAAGTCGAGCTTTTTCTCCCACCTGCAGCCGCGAGTGGCAGCCGAAGGAACTACGGCGTAAAGCTTACGTGACGTCACTCGGCTCTAACCTGCTCCATAAGACCCGCTAATGCCAGCAGAGAGAGGAAGAGGAAGCATCCACCAGAGAGCACGCGGGAAGCTACACGGCACCCCGAATTACGTCACTACCAGGTGTGACCCTGAAGACTGGGAGTGAGTTGAGGGGTTCCAGAAATGCCAATATTTATCTTTTTTTACGCCACAACTAGGACACGCAGGCGAAATCGTTTTTTTTTGTTCTTTACTTCCGAAGTGTCAGAGGGCAGCTTGCACAAATGTTCTACCGAAGTTCGAAAATGGTTGCACTCCCCCTTAAGGACAGTCCTTAGAATCAACACGTAAATAATGTAAAAATATAATCGAGCCATTCCACTCTGTGATGGCGGATGACCAGCGAAGCTGTTTACCACACGACACAGACGTGACAAAAAATTTCGAACAAAGGTACGAACACTTTTATTGTCTCGGTCTGTGGTCATCGTGACGAAAGGTGCGCACACACCTGTCGAGGACTATCGCCGTCCCGAGAAGCCGGCGCAAACTAGACACGTGTGACGGGACTGCTACCCGGCGGAAGAAAGGAAACTCGGCACGGAAGCGCCTGGAACGACGACAAAGAGGGCGGTGCGCTTCCCTCCTCCTCTTCTTTCCTGCTAAATTTAGCGGGAAAAGTTTCCCACGGACTTTAGCGCATAAATTTCTTCGACAAATTTGGCGGAGAATGTTTCGCGAAATTTGTCGGGAAAATTGTTCCGCTATATTTTTCCGCTAAATTTCGCGGGAAAAATGTTCACCTAGTATAGCGGGGCAAATGTTTTCGTAAAATTTCGCGGAGACATTTTTGCGCTAAATTCACCGGGAACATTTGCCCTCTAAATTTTGCTGTGTAATTTGTTCGCTAAAGTTGACAGCGAGATTGCACCGCAAAATTTTGGCGGGAAAACTTTCTGCTGGATTTAGCGGGGACATGTTTCCGATAAATATGACGGTGAAAACGTTCTGCCAAATTTTGCGGAAAATCTTTTGCAAAATTTAGGGGGAACATTGAGTTTTTCTTGACGCATATGAAAAATCTAAGGAACCCTAGCGATAAACAACTTCGCTGTAATGAATAGTTAGTATGAAGCGCAATTCGCGACACGTTGCAAGTCGTTATTCGGACGAGAAACGCCGCAACCCTACGCACCGAGATGGCAACAATGACTCTGCCCCGAGACAACCAGAGAAGGTAGGAGCCCTGAAAACCGACTGCCACTGTTCATGCCGGGAGATCTACAATTATGGTGAACCTCCCGGCAAGTCGAATACGTCGTATTGAAACGAATACGAACACTTGGTATTCACACAAATCACCAAAGAGAAAGTTACATTTCATCGCGTGGTGAGCGTACGGTCATTCACAGATGCAGCTGAGTCTTGCAATATTGCCAGCGCGTCTTCTCCAGTGACCCTTCATTATTCATCAGGACGAGCTCGACCAATGTATAGGTCTCACGGAGCTACACAGACCTCAGCGACTTCTTACTGCCACGGACACCACCACTGCGTTTTCATCTATGAGACAGTTCCATGCTAAAGCTTCAACTGACGACGCACAATTTCGTCAGCTAATCCTTGAACGTCTTTCATATGATGTTCGCATGATGCTAGCATCTGCTGACAGCGCTCCTATAAAATACTTGGCGAAGTTGGGTAGTCAAATACTCGACGATTAAAACCCTTCAGCTTTCAACCAAGCGATGCAACCAGAAAACAATTCCTGCTAGTTTTTGCACCCGCATGGAATGTCGCGTAGACGAGCTCACGAAGATGAGCTCTGCTCTTCGACCTTCTCGCACAAATTTCCGACGGGCAACTCTTAACCCGACTCTTTGTTTTGTGAGTATCGCAGCCCTTCTACAAAACAGTGGTGGTATCATCGCACCTCAGGCGCTCACGCACGGAAATGTTCCTGCCAGAATAAGGAAAACAAATCCAACCGGCTACCAGTGATAGTGAGTGAGGCTGGCAAGTTACATAGTCATTCATGTCCCGTTCCTCTCACCTTTAAAAAACTTAAAAAGAACATATTTTTCGATAGCACTAGTACGTTAATCTCAGTACTACCAGCATCCCTTAAAGGCGGCGGTAACCGAAAACCTTTGAAACAAAAGGCTGCAAAATGTACGCATATTAAGGTTGTGCCAATATTGAAATTTTCGAATACGAATCGAATACGAATAATACAAAGAAGGGGCGTCAAATATCGAATCGAATATCGAAGATGTGTCTAGTAATAAAATATTACAAAACAAGAAGTAACAGCAAATTTTATTGCATCTTAAAATAAATCAATGCAACTGCATTTCACTGGGCTGCAGCAGGCTAAAGATGCTTCTAGTACTGCACTCATTACAAACTATCGTGTAGGAAAATTAACTGGTCAACGTATTCAGAAAGTAAGCGCTTCCTACGGGCCGTGACAACATTTCCGCCAGTAAAAAGACCATTTCACTCGGGAAACATGCGAAATTTCACTAAAGTTCAAAGAAGTTCGACTCATGAACAGTGGGAAACAAATATTTCAGAAAGAAGTTTATTTAATATTTTATAAAAGGGTTACCAATGTTTACACCATATAAAAGCGAAAATATGCGCTTTTAGCGCTTTCATTGGTTATTAATAAAACCAGTGATGACAATAAATCCAACAAAAATTGCACTTTTCCTCCACCAGGTGTAGTCAACTAGTTTTTTTTTAATTCTCGCGCATGCGCTCAAAATTTGAACTTCAGTTGAACCTTTTGCGAACATCATGTTGAAAGTTCGAAAAAGTCGAACTTGGTCAAACTCGAACCTAGGCAAGTTCGCGACATCCCTAGTTTTGACTGCGCGAGAGTGGGAGGAGTTGTTGTCGATGGCGATGCAATGTTCTGCTTGCACCTAACTTTTTCATTTTCATTTTTAATTTTCAAACATTTATATTAGATAACACTCTCGCGATTTATTTTCTATTTATATTTCGCTTGCGAGGTTTATTTTAATGTATCAATTTCTAGAACGCGTGATTACATCACATATTGCTATAAAAGTGCCACACAACAAAGGGTTTGGTGAAAAAGAAACCAAAACTGATCCTGTCTTGCTGCCATTGTACAGATAGGAACGGAGCAGACCTATAACGCACGCTTCATATGCCTTTATCAGTGAATAAACATATCATGCAGGGGAATGCGTGGCAGGCAGATTATTTGTTACTTGCTCGAATATTCGCAGTATGTGCGAATATTCGCCGTTTTTCCCGAATATTCGCTTTGGGCGAATATTCGGGAACTTCCGAATATGAAATTTTCGATCCGAATACGTTTCGAATAATGAACATATTCGATTCGTATTCAAAATTTCGAATATTCGCACACCCCCAACAAATAACCCTCCACAGGGACTTCACAACTATAAGAATCTACCTCTTGCTGCTTCGCATCTTATGTTAGGTAATCATTGTTGTTGAAGAACCCTACGCCATTCTGAGAGCAGGCTTTTTGCAGAAATTCGCCCTCCTAGTCAATACGAGTGGCCGCGGCCCTATGGCACAGCGCATCTGGCAGTATCTACAGTTCGCACGAAACTGAAGTCGATAGGAGTTGCTCGTTTCCTTCCCTATTCCTGCTCTCCCTACGCCAAAGTTATTCAAGCTTTCTCATCCCTCGTTCGTCCCTCCTATTGGAAAAAAACGTACAAGAAACATAACTGCCCCTTACGAAAATGGCAGATCTGGACTTATATATAAAGAAACAGATAGGGTTATATAAATAATTGGGCATATTTGGCCATATCAGACACATCAGTTTATATAAGGCTTATTAGCCAGACTTGCCCAATTTTTTATATATATTCATATCTGGGTCTTCCAGATAGGGGTATATCTGCCTCCCATATCAGGGCAGATATGTCGCTATATATACAGGGTGTTTTCAGGGCAACCTATACATACAGGGTGTTTTTTTTATTTTTCCATATTTGTTTTTAAAAAGCCATGAAAGCTACACTTATGTGGTTTGTGCGAGTGAGTTATACGCCCAGGGCGACATTATGTGGGTGGCTAATGTTTGCGATAAGTCGGCTAATTATTGAAATTCACAATATTACTTTTAAATTAGTAAAATAGACATATGATCCCAATTAGAAACTTGGTGAGCGTCGTCCAAAACCCCTAAATCAGTCATTTTCAGAAAGACTTTCAGCGCGTGAGAAGCGTAGTAGTGCACTAAAGTTACCACTCGTGGAGCATATACAAGGCTAGCAGTTTCGGTAAGGTGCCCGATCAATTTTTCCATCTCTTATGTAGCCCCAGCCTTGTACCTGGTCCACGAGTAATAACTTCACCGCACTTCTGCGCTTCACACGCGCTCAAAGACTTTCTGAAAATGACTGATTTAGGGGTTTTGGATGACGCTCAGAAGGTTTCAAATTGAAACCATATGTCTATTTTCACTAATAAAAAGTTAATTAGTGAATTTTAATTAACTAGCCGACGTATCGCAAAGATTAGCAAACCACATAATGTCCCCCTGGGCGTATAACTCACTCGCACAAGCCGCATAAGTGTAGCTTTCACGGCTTCTTTTAAAACAAAACTGCAAGTATAGGGGGTATTCACTGAGCCTGCACGTTCGATTTTGCCAGGGAGCGCCACCGTCGATCCGCTATATTCGAGGTCGCGGTTTGACTGGCTTGGGTACGCGGTCGTCCGTTGCTAGTGTGTGTTAATTTCATATCGTTGAACAAGCTTCGTTGAACAGAAGAAAAAAGAAAAGTTGATCTCCGGGGTGGGCCGTTTTCCTTGTTGCCGCCGAGTACCATGTGTAAAGGCTGAATCGCATGTAAGCAATTTAGCGAGCGACGGGACGAGACGAGCGACGGCAACAAGACAAGCGACGACGACCCACTTCGCTGTTGCTCGGTCGCTCGGGCGACGAGGCAAACCGTATAAAAGCGACAGAGCAAGCGACCAAGGCGATAAGGGACGTTTTCTAGAAATCCATAAACCGAGCGACGCGACGTGCGACCGTGAGAAATCTCGGTCTCTCGTCGCCGACTCCCGTCGCTGTCGCTCGCTAAATCGCTTACACGCGGTTCACCATTCACTGCCTTCTGTCGCGTAGATCGATTTTGGGATTTCTAGAAAACTTAGCGTTCATTGCCTTGGTCGTTTGCTCCCGTCGCTTTCATGCGGTTTGCCTCGTCGCGCGAGTTATCGAGCGGCAGCGAAGCGGGTCACGGTCGCTCGTCTCGCCGCTCACCAAATCGCGTACATGCGGTTTTTAAATCGTTCGGGCTAATGAAAAATGCGCCGCATTTTTCATAAGCTGCGCACTCGGTGAGCCGTACGGTATGTTTCTGCACAGGAACCAACACCGAAGGCACTACGTGCGACATGGAGGTGATGGAGCAACACGGTTACACTTCCATAGTGCAGAAAATCCGCTAAAAACAATAAAGAAACTAGCAAAACAAAACAAAGATTATTCACACCGTGCTACAAACGCACCAAAGTAGAAAAATCAGTTCTTGCAAGAGCTACTGCCGTTGGCATGGTGCGAGACACAGAGCGCTGCATGGAGCCGAGCGAGCAACGCGGCCGCGGTGAAAGAGTCCGATAGCGACAAAATGAACTGAAACACACACAAAAATATTCCTAAGGCACTTCAAAAGCATGAAAGTATAAAAATAACCACTAGTTTTGGTCGAAAGACATGATTTTCGAATTTCAGAGAAATTATTCTCCCGGCTGCCAGGAGATAGAGACGGCCTAATTCTAGAAGTAATCTGGAAAGGTACCTTTAGAAAAACGATCAATTGTCGCGAAGTAGGTTGCAGCGTAGTTAGGTTGACGAGACGGGACTGAGAAGGTGTAATCAGAGATAGATGTCGACACGGCCACGGCAGATCCACGTCTCAAACACAAAAACGAGAAGGAAGGTGTCCATCAAGATTCAACACGATGTAGCACAAGCTGTCATTTGTAGAACCGAACACTAAACGCATCACAAAAAATGCTTGGGCTTCTTTGAAGAAATCGCTTGCAGACGCAGAAATCCGTGGCAGCTACGCAGGGCAAACCCACGCCAAACCAGATCCCCCGCAAAACGCATTCCGAGATTGCAAACGTCTAATGCGTCATCCGTCAAAGCACATGACCACGCGCCTCCTAGCACGTTTTCGGCTTAGGAAAGGCCAAAACGGTAGTGCACACACAAGAGGCTTATCTTCTAAAGGCATCCCAACCAGGACCTGGTCCTGATCCCAACAATGACCACAAAAAGGATTTGTCCCTTGTACCCAAGGTTGATAGTGCAGTGAATGCTACGTGTGGCCTTCGGCTCGAGGCAGGTGCCGTGTTCTGCCTTATCACCAGCTTCTAGACAGTAGGCACGTGACCCTAACCGGAGATACGATTGGCGTAAAACACGCATAGCGTCTACCCCGCTGTCAATACCGAGTGAATATACAGCTCTATGAAGTCCAGCTTTTGAACTTCCAAACAAGCTGTCCAGCTCAAAAGTGGCCCGAACGATGCGAGTTTGAGGATACTGTGATTTCCGCCGTATCACCCACATCATATTTTTAAATGAAAAAACAAGCACGACCATTTTTTGCACACGATGTCCACAAATAAATAAATAAATAAATAAATATATATATATATATATATATATATATATATATATATAAATATATATATATATGTTATCAATAAATTTAAAGTTATTTGTACACTGTTAAATTCACGTTTTTAAACTTCAAAATTTTTCACGAACGAGTTACACATAAACGACACCACGGACAGCACATCGTCCGACTTTCAACACACGATGAGTCGCCGACGCTCGCAGACAAAAGGTTGCAATGTTGCGCGAATGGTTTCTGAAAGGCGCTGCGTTGGGTATACGCCGGGCGCAACGGCTTCACGACCGTTCGAAGGGCAAAAGATTCGCGACGAGAAAGTAGCATCTTGCAACTTCAGTAAGCTAACGGTTCGCGTTTCCCCGCTCAGTTTAGAAGGGAAACATGAACAAAATTAGTTTCACTGCTAGATTTCGCGGGAAAATTGACGTCACGTGACATATGCACCAATTCAATTTCTCGCTAAATTTAGCTGGGCGGTTAGACCGATGGCGACGCCGACACCGCAGAACTTGGAAACGGGCGCTTAAGAGCTGCGATCTAAAGTCCATTATTTAATTAACTCGCTTTCCGATCCTATGCACTTCGTGATAATGGCAAACGTCAAGCATACAACCAAATTTCATTTGTCGTTCAATCTTCGAAATGTGGAATTGATTAATTGGTCCAAATACCTGGAATAACCTCACTTTAAGGATATAAACAATAGTTAACCAATTACATGAGACTCATGCAATATTGATCAATCAACTAGTGTCTTGGCGAGTACATATGACTTATTGCTTGCACGACGGAAATGGGAACATATATCATTATCAGGGGCTATATTTGCAAAGTATATTGCGCTAGATGGCCGTATTTACGCACTTATGTGTCCAGATCTGGTAGTATTTGCCCACTTATACGGCGAGATAAGGCCGTATCTGCTCCCATATATGGCGGGATATGGCCATATCTAACTCCTTATATTTTAATAAATGGCCGTATATAAAATATATCAGGGTCATATCTGACATTTTCGTACGGGGTGGGCTGCTTGTACAGTTCTGGTATGACACCAACATAATTTCTTGTTGTTATCAATGCAGCAAGTTTGGTTTGGCGTTCTGCATAACCGGAGATTCCGGCACCGCTATGGCTTCGCCCCTTTCTATAATGGCAGCCAGTTTGCTTGCCGATATGATTCGGCGAACTGGTATGATTTTGCGTCCGATGCTGTAGGCTACCGAACCTTTCCAAAAAACGCTTATGCCACAGGACCACCGATATCACAAAATCATACATGCAGAAAGGCAACCGCTATCTACCAACAAAATCCTTCAACGTTTACACCGGTATCGTTACATATACCATACATGTTGAAACGGAACATATACCGACGTTGAGCTCACACAAATTCCTCACTCAACTCTTCACGGCGACGGCTTGGGGCGACTGTCTCGAATAATGTGCTCCACAAGAATTCGACAGCCGCATCAGCCGTACCGCAATGCAAAGCCAACATGAACGGCAAAAAACCGATCGTGACACCAAGCCGAGCGCATCACCGATCGACAGCGGCAAACGACCCGTAGCTCGTACGTACCATGAACCGTCGCTCGTACTCGGCGAAATCGGCGTTTTTTCGTAGATCCGTCGTCGCAACCGTCGCAACCAGCCGCCAACCCACCACCCCGCAACCGATAGCCGAAGTCGGCGAAAAGCGAAACCGAAACGTAAAGCTTCTGCCCAGTGGCTGCCGCGGCTCCCCGGCTCACCTAGCTTCCCAGCTTCGGCTTCCCCGCTTCCCGTCGTCGCGGAGAAGGCGAAGGCGTAGCGCGCAGGTGGGTCGTCGGCTCGCTCTACGTTTTGCGGGAGAGATGTTTTGCGGTCCGTTTCTAGTGCGACTCTGGTTTCTAGTGCGACTCTGGTTTCTAGTGCGACTCCGGCTCGCCTCGTCCAATCGCCAGAGACTTCGAACTTCGCCCGTTAGGCTTAGCATCCGAAGGCGCCTGTCTTTCCGTGAAGCGGTAAGCGAATCTTGCCCGTTTTCGTTCTAGTTTTAAATTATGTTAGGTGCCCTTCGGTGTAAACATGTGTGCCAAGTGTTCGTGACAATTTGAGCTAGAATAATTGTGCTTAATCACGGTTTTTCATTTACCGAAAATGTAAATCAAGCCGATGAACGAGGAGCCATGGTTAAAAATGATTTACGATGTTAACTTCTACCTTGGTGGCTGGCTTAGAAAAAGAAAAAAAACTGGTAATGGCTGGATGCGAGGCTGGTCCTAATGCAATGGTAAGCACTTAGAGCGCCTTTCTGAACGGCATGTAAGCAATATAGCGATCAACGACACGAACGACGGCGACAAGCTGGGAGTGCCGGTGACGGGCACCGAAAATTTCTCACTGTCGCTGTTTGCGTCGCTCGGTTTTTGGGTTTCTAGAAAACGTCGCTCATCGCCTTGGTCGCTTGCACCAATCGCTTTCATAAGGTGTCCCTTGTCGCGTGGCTAACTGAGAGACAGCGAGTCCTCGTTGCTGTCGCTTGTCTTGTCGCTCGTCAAATCACTTATATAAAGTACAGCCACAATGGAAAATGAGTAGCACAAGTGACCGATGACCGGAGCTGCAAAATCGCGACGCGCGGCGCTATTGCTCCCGATGGCGCAGATATCGAGAGTGCCAGTCACGTTCCATATCTCCGACGCGGTGGCGGCCGGCAGAAAATTGAGGGATAAGATAGCTTTCAAAATGGGGGAGGGTTTTAGGATGGGCTGCTTTCTGCCGGCTGCCCCCCCCCCCCCCCTGTTGAGACATGGAACGTGACTGGCACTCTCGCTATCGGCGCGCTCGGGAAGAATAGCGCCGCGTGTCGCAATTTTGCAGCTCCGGTCGTCGGTCACTTGTGTTACTTTTTTTCGTTGCAGTCGTACACCGCGCTACACTTTTCTGCACCGGTGCAGAAGGTACATGTAAAATGAACGAAGCTTTTATACATTGCGAGCGTTCTCATTTGACCAACTCATTCTAGCGATTATTTTCACCCTGTCGATTACATTTACAGTAAAGCTATACGCACTCCGGAGTGCACTTCAGACAAAATGGCTATACGCACTCCACTAAACTCGAATGAAGCGATTGGTCAGAACGACTTTTCTTAGCGATGGCATATCATAGGGGTTAAGGCGTCCGCTTTCTACGAAATGGGCCGCGGGTTCAATCCTCGGTGGGCTTACTTTTGTTTTTCTTTTTTCTCGAACATTTTGTTTTGTCGAGGCATTTGACGATATTTACGACAGAGGTGCGATCGGGGACAGCGGGGCTTGGGTTGCCGGCTGAACACCGTGAAGCGGCGTGTACTGGTTAAGTTTTGCAATTAGCAGCCGATACTGTCGCCGCGAAGCGGCATGAACGCAGGCGGGGGCTGTGTTAACGAGCTCCCCAGTGATACACGCGCCGTTCCAAAAGGTCGGCCCGAGCGGCATGAGTTCTCCGCGGAGTGCGTATAGCCATTTTTTCCGAAGTGCACTCCGGAGTGCGTATAGCTTTACTCTTACATTTATGCGAAACCGGGGCTGCTGGTTCATCATATAAACCAACCATTTGTGTTTAATTAAAACGCATCACTGACCTAAAAAAATCCTGCTATCCTAGAGTTTATGCTAGGATGTATTGCTTCAGATAAATTTATGAATTTCTACTTTTAACCCCTGCCCCGCCAGATAAAACATCTGGCATAAAGCAGTGTTATGGTTCTTCTTCCAAGGCCTGATCAGGTGGGTCGTCATTCAATCCAGGAGTCGGCGGCGTCTCATGGGTGTGTTGCTGGTGCTTCTTACTGGATGGTGCTACCGAGGGACAAGTGATCATGCCTCGGAAAGGCAAGTATGGCAAGCATGACAGACGTAAGTACACATATTGTTTTTATTTTTGTTCCAATCAGGCACATAGCCAGGATTTTGTTTGGGGGGGGGGTCCGGGCCCTATCTCCCCCCCCCCCCACTGGCTATGTGCAGCTCGAATCTACTTTTAAGAAATGCACAGTTCGCATATTTGCATCTCTCAATGCTTCTATAGTCGGCGTGCTTTTATTCCGGAGTGCTCCAACTCTGTCAACGCTAGTTTCTCTAGACCATGCAAATGGGATGCAACACTAAACCACATGCTCTCGCAAAAGTACTGGGCTGAAGCACTGTGGAAGCTACTCTAGTCTTTACAATGCAGCACAAAATAGTTGGCGCCAAGTATAGCTCTGCGAAAGAATCTGCCACCTTATAGGGAATGCAAAAGAACCTTGCGTGCCTAACCTAAGGAAGGACGTTTTTTTGCATAGGCCATTTTTTAACCAATATCTTCAGCCTCCTTGAAATGTTAACATCATGTGACACACGGAAGTACTGTAAACCCCTTAATGTTGGCGAGCACTTCATTTTTGCGGCCTTTAATTTTGCAAAATTCAGTGGCCACGATGATGTCCTCTGTGACCGATTCAAGAAGAAATAGGGGTCATGAAGATAAGGGTTTTACTGTACATCGGATAAAACAGGAGCTCAATTTTGTTCGTATGCAAGAGTAAAACCAACAAAAACAATCACGATGTGGACACTTTGTGAGCCTATCTGTGTCTATTGAATGATATCAATTTTATTTTAGTTCGTTAAACGTTGTTGCCTGTACGTTGTGGGATGTTGTCTTTAACACGAGCAGTGGTTTTCCTCTGAAGAAGGCAGCATGGACGCGTGCCGAAGCACAAGAGAGTTCATTTTGGAGGTTGTACCGCAGTTTGAAGGAGGAGTCGCACAATATGGGGGAATCACAAATTAGTTATCTACCTCGGGCGTGGACAAGATTTGCTCATTCTAAAAGAATTTGGCTAGAAATCGGGGATTTGCGATGAATATACCCGCATGGTTGAAGGGCCAGAAAAGCCTTGTGAGCGCTTCGTTTTCTAGCCTCTCAGTCCTCAACCCACTCACGTACCACATGTGTAGATGTTCCGATAGGTGGGAACACTTATTTGGAAAATAGCGGATGATAAACACATACACTGTTGTCATCCTTATCAGAATTCTGTATTATGGTCAAAGGTGGACTGAATATTTGCAATACTCTTTCTCACTTAAAAATATGTCGTACTAAAAATATTTAGTATAGCCGATGACAAAAAGAGAATGGCTGGGCGTCCTCCAGCACATCCTTGTTCTTTTCACCCCGCTTTAGACGAACGTGCTCATTCGAGGCTCATGAGACGCTGAATCGTCGTCGAAGGTAGCAAGTGGGCTGGTGGCGGAACAACTGAGACTTCTCCCTGTCTCTCTCATTCTGTTAGTGAGCGTGTACTTCTATACTCTAACTTGGCTTAACCTGGACAGAGCTGGAGAGAATAGGCTTGGCGAGTGCCCTTACTGCATATGCATTTGTACAGCTGAGGCACTCTCTAAACCAAGAGCATTTCGTATCTTACCTTCTAAACACATCATTTCGGGGATGCATAAGGTATTCTAAGGCATGTTTTTGTTTGTATTGCCCTATTACGCATCGACTCGTTCGACCCAATGAGGAGTCGACCCAGCCTGTTGAAAAATATATTTCCTGCCAGGTAATTGTTTTGCATTTAGTTAATATATCGGTATTCAGTTAGGTATCCTAAGTCATTAGTCGTTGAGACGCAGACTCTCAGTAAGTGAGTCATGTTTGACATTAATAAAAATGCTTCTTAAATAACGGCACTGTCGAGGACATGTACTCAGCTCGAACAATCGCTGGGCACAAGCTGATCATATGGTTACAGGCAGCGAACATCCCGGTTGGAACGTCCTATGTCGCAGTGTTGTACACGTTCCTCAAAAAATGGAACGAAAGCTCGTTCCTCGTTCCTTCTGATTTTTGGAACGCGTTCCCGTTACAAGTTTCATATGTGAAAAAGGAACTCGTTCCCGTTACAGTTAAAAAATGGAACGTATCGTTACATATTCGTTACATTTGCATTTTGCTGATTACCATATTTAGTTAGATCAAGCAAAGCTGTTTCTTTATCTATCCCATCAAATGGGTACATACAAATTTATATGCCGTGATGGAAGGGCACCAGAAGAAGAAAACAAGCGGAATCGAGGTGTTATTTGCTGATATATTGAAGTTTAAAAATCTCAGCTTTTAACCATATTCATATTTGTGATGAACGATTCAAACGAGCCAAATGTATTGCTACCCCACATGGCACGAGTGTTTCAGAACAATTTCACACGTTTCAATCTAACAAAGTGCCTTGTTAAAACTTAACAACAGTTGTTTCTCGATGTTGCTGTCCGCAAGACGAGCAAGTGAAGGACAGGGTAGGACTTTTGGAAGGTCAGTCTTGGAAACCACCAGTTCTTCTTCGTGAAGGTTGGATTCGTTGTTCAGTTTGAAGGCGAGGGACAAGGGAGAAGGAATCAAGGTTAATTTTTGTGCATCTTTTAAGTGACCGATGTTCAGGATACAAGGGTGCGTTCGATGCCTGGTAGCCTGTGATTTTGTTGTAACTGTAGGTCTCGTTATGAAAGTTGAGAAATGTCTTTAGTCGGCCTTAGATTTCTTTGGGTATGAGGATTCGTGGAAAGGGGGGGGGGCAAAAAAGTAGCTGAGTTTGAAACGTCCCTTTTTCTGTGTCTTTTCTTGCGACTATAAGGTTTGCTTTTTGTACCGCAGTTTCGGGCACTCAAAAAATAATCAATGTCCCTAGCTATCCTGCACCCGACTATCACCAAGCGAGGACCACACAAAATAAGCCCTAAGATAAGTAGCCAAAAAGTTAACAAGTTAAAAACAATATGTTCGTGAAGATATAGTTTTTATACTTTTGAAATTTCCCTGTTACAAATAAAATAAAAATTACCCCACTGAACGAAAAAAAAGGAACGCCGTTACTCTTTCCGTTCCAGTAAAAATGTAACGAGTTCCCGTTCCAGTTCCACCGATGTAAAATGGAACGGCGGCGTTCCTTCGTTCCTCCTAAAAGGAACGCGTTCCAGGAACGCCGTTCCTTGGAACGTCGTTCCGTACAACACTGCTATGTCGTAATGTAGCTGAAGACTAGGCCAGGGCCACATTCACAAACGTCTGTAATTTGTATCTCTTTAAGAGGATATCCCAGTAGAATTTCATCTCCGATGGGAACTTTTCCGGAATCCAGATGCACTGGGGGAAGCCTTTCCACTCACCTGCTTATGCGATATAGTGCTAGTTCGAAACAAAAATAAACAAAAAGCTTGTCTTTTTGTTCCGGTTATCAGCGGACGGCTTGACCCTGAAAGACCCCACTTAACCCACCCAACCCGTCAACACTTTTTTTTCTGCATTTTAGAAAGAGGATAGCAGTTAGGGTTGTGGGCCTCCAAGCCCATCGCGAAGGAGGCCCTTTGTCCCATTCTTACTGGATTATGAAGAAAAAAAAACGCGGTCAGACAACGCCTTATTTCGCTGCCCGGTTTTACTTCGGGAAAAAAACATCTGGCTCAGTTGTTCGAGTATTCTGTGTTCCGAAATTTTTCGCACGATACGATTTCCAAATAGCATGTAGATTGTTGATATCGTCAGTACAAAAGCAAAATATGCCATACATTTCTTTCGTGGTGTTGTGTCATAAATTAAAAATGTTGCGAAGAGCCTATTTTTCATTCCAGCGAAGCAGTGCTTTGAAAAATAAAGCTACTCACTCTAAAAAGTGTCTGATCTCCCTGTGAGAAAAAATAAATGAAATTAACCATTTCGCGATGCAATCAACAGCCATTAGAGTCCTATTTTTTTCGTCTTTTTCCAGAGCACCGGATTTCGTTTCATTTTAACGGTCACCCTGATTTCTAAATAGGTGTGCGATTTCTAATTTGAACGGAAGCAGAACTATATTTTGTACTGCCGAAATGCCCAAAAATCAATTACACAAGTTTAGATAGTGTTGCGTCTTATATACGTACTGATCAGAGCGTAGTTCTATTGTCAGAAAGCTATGTAAAAAAGGTTCTAACTAGCTTTCATAATTACGTGCTCCGATGAATCACTTCAGAAAACTGAATTGCCACTAAGGCCCCAGCATCATTACCGAGCACCTTATTTGTTGTTGTTTTGTTTTGTTCACCCGAACGCGACACCGCCTCCGCAAATCACTCAAATAAGTAAACACTGTGGCACCAAGAAACAGCTTCAAAGGGCGATGGACGCTTTCTGGGTCATGTGATTGTTTTTTTTAGAAGATCACAAGTCAAGAACTTTTTTTTTTTTTTTAATGAGCCAATTCTATGTCAAGCGAAACTGAGATAAAGTGGAATGTTTGAGAATCATTAAATCTATGAGCAATGTACCGCGGTCACCTCCGCGGTGTGTTTTCTCGCATAATAAGACCAATTCCAGTTTAAAAACATCAGATCAATGGACCCACACATATAGTCCGAATTTCAGCATTAATTAGCTGAGCTTCGCTTTCTGGTTTGTTCAGGGCCGGCTCCCTCTTTGCGCTGGAATAACGATAATTAAACTTGAGGAAGAAAACAAGAAAGGACGGACAACCGTCCTTTCTCATTTTTTTCTAAAGTTTAATTATCCTTAATTAACCCGCTCGTTCTGTCCTTATGCGGGTAACGCTACTCTCAAAGTTAATTAGATGGGGTCCACTGGCTTGTGGTTGGGGTAGGCGTCGTTGTATTGCATTCCGAGGAGTCTGGACCTTCTTTGTGTTTTGCCGGTTTGTCTTTAGGGAGAAAAAAAAAGGGGGGATGGGGGCTCCAGATCTGCGCCTGAGTTGTAGTCGAGCAAAGCAATATTCAAGTTAATAATCCGAAAGTAAAAAAAAATAAATAAACGGGAAATGCGTATGGTTTCAGGACATTTCATCGAACGCCGTTTCATAGAAAAAGTGGTCATCCCGTAGCGAAACTTTCAATTGCAACAATTGGCCGGTATTTTTTTTTTTAATTCTAATAGGCAGAAGAAGAAAAATGCTGCTAGCCAAAAAGAGAAAAATATATTCGGGGCTGCTGGAGGTGGAGGTGGTGGAACCCCAAATCCATCCGCTTGGTCCAGGCGTGTCCTCCGTCGTGCCATCTAAGCGTCTGTCGTACGAGAGGACAATGAGAAATGACTTCATAGTTTGCAAGATTCAATAATATCAAAGAAAGTTTAAATTTTCAAATATCATTGGCAGAAACTTATGACGCAACAAATGAAACGGCGTTCGGTGAAATGTCCGGTCCCAGGTGCGGTTGACCTTCTCGTGCGCAACAGAACCTCAGATGCCTCGCTTTGTGAAAATATGATGACTAAAAGCCGTCATCGTCTTTCAGGCGCGTGAAATTTTTAAGCGGTCCCGATATACGGTATATATAAAAAGAAAGGTGCAGGTCGGTGCCAAAGTTACGAATCTCAGAAAGAAAGCTAATAGAAGAACATCTCACCACAAAATCGACAGACGCGGAGAAAAGCTCACCGGCCTCTTGATGAATGCGGTGAAAACTCATCTACAATTTTTGTTTTCGGAAATGGCATTCCTTTGGTATTTGAATATTAGCAACAATATTTCCCGTGTCTTTTTTTTTTAGTAACTTATGATTTCAGATACGGAAGGGTTCTATCACAATTTGGGGGCTCTTTGTGGTAGTCGGGTGCAATGACGAGTTCACTTCGTTATAGACGTCAACGTTGAGGCAATGTCTTCATAAAAAAATACGTGTCTATCACAAATTTGTTAATTGTACCCGTCCTGCATAACTGTAAACCTCCGCTCCTTCATTTCTATTGGCGTCTGGAATATACGAATTTTGTATATATCTCAGTTTGTGTTCCCCACAGGGCCCCGGAGTAGAGCCGCAAATACCAAATTTAAAAGCTTATCCTATAATTCTTGCGTGGATTTATCACAGCATCTGTCAGTTTTGCGGTGAACTTTTCTTTCGTGAGCTTCTTGGTGTTGCACTGTTCTCCGACGGAGAAAAGCTCAGAAATCCGGCGGATGCGGAGAAGAGCTCACCAGACTTCTGATACATACGAACAAAAGCTCACCTTTACAAACCGAGCTAACATTATTTCTTCGCAGCTCTTGATATTTCATCGAACTCAGTTCTATCAAAGATATTTATCTCAACGCCATTTATTTGAACCCAATGGCATTGAAGGCGTTTAGTATAGAACGCTTTTTATCGAACATCATGGTTACTGGCCAGATCGGTTCTCGTTTTTGTAAATAGTGTTTTTTCAGTTGCATCCAAAGGACAAATATATTGTCACGAATGACAACTGATAAAGCGGTGAATAACGTCAGAAACTAAACGTTTAATCGGGTGAACGAAATAGAAGGTTAGCGTCACAGGCGTCGATGGCGGCGAAACAGCAGGATCGAGACTGACTGCGACTCGACTGACTGCGGCTCGTCACGCGGAGCCCCTATGTACACCTATGGGCTTCTGGAACAATCGGCGTAGAATGTTCGGCGGTAGAACTAGCTAACCTCGAATAAGCAGCAGGGTTCTAGAACTTTCCAGAAGGCGACATTACAGAAACAATAAAAGAGTGTATCCGTGACTGCGCATCAAACCTCGGCCATTTGCGTGGAAGGCAAGCACGGTAACCGTTAGGCCACGGGCGCGCTGCCTACCTGCCCAGCTGTGCACGCGGCAATATTATGTTCCTTTTTTCTTTTGCTTCGTAATAAACAATGAACTCTTCCGGTGATCTGGCCTAAGACGGACTTGATACTTTTTGGGACGTAAGGAGTCGTCGGGTGCCGAGACGGAGGTTCCACGTTGTTGCTGTTCGTAGTACTCAACTTTGAGACAATGTCTTGTCTCCATGCAAATGATAACAGCAAAAAAGAAAAACGAGTTCTCCGCTTTTTAATTGTTCGCATTCTGCAAAACTGTAGATTCGTCTGCCTCTTCCCCATTTTTCTTAGAAAGTAAGCTATTCTTGTGGGACTTAACAAGAACACTTTGTTTTACAACTCACTACTTTATGACCTTTTAAAAGTTGTAATACACTTCATCGACATACACAGCAAGCACATGACAGATATCCAGCAACATACTACGTAGTAAGACTTCAAAAAAGTCATAATATATTGCGGCATAGAATTCTAAACCCTTCGCCATTGACGATGCGCACATAGACCCGAAGAATAAGGCGCGGTTCAAACTGTCTCTCGCACACCGCTCATGTCTCGGCGAGGCGTTTATCTTCTCGATTAAGATTTTTATTCCACTGTAGTCTGCGCGACTCCACCATTGGCGCACGAAACAGCGACGGCTTACGATCGCTAGTGCCCCAGCTGCCATTGTTGACCGGGTAGCCCGACTTGCATCCCGGCGTGAAGCAGTGTGTGTGTCAGTCTTTTTCATTGCACTTATGGTCGCGACGGCACGGAACGGTGAAGACTCCCTAGAACTACACCACAGAGTAAAGTGCTACAGTGCAACATTCGGGAGAAACGTACCGCCTTCGCTTCGTCTTCTTCGCTCATCGCACATCTGCCACCTGCCACCTGCCACCTGCCACTAATATCCCGTTGACTCATGAGATAAGCAGGAATGAGATGTGGTAACCTAATGTAGGTAAAAAAACGGGGCAGTGTGAACCAGCCTTTTGTCTCCACATTGTTTTTTGAACGCGTCAGAAAGCGGAAGGCCGGCGTTTGGCTCTCGCATTTGAATGGGTTCGATGAGAACGGCAGAGACAAGGGCAGACGTTCTCTCCAAAGCCCCCTGGAACGAATTAAAACACGCAATGCAAGCAGCTGGCGTTAGACTCCCGCATTTGAAGGCGTTCGACGAGCCATTGGAGCCAAAGGCGCTTTAGGTTTGCCCAATAATCAATGGAATCAGAGCTCTGCGTTCTAAAGTCCTCGCGCGCTATCGTCTCCTCCTCTCCTTCCCTTCCTCGCCGTGTAACCTTTTTCCATATTATATACTATACTGTTTGATTTGCTTTTTTGTTCTGTTTTATTTGTGGCTTTACAAGTTTGTGTGACGTTAAAACCACTTGCATGACAATATACTCTTTGCTAAACTACTTAGGTTGAAGGGTGCACGAGTACAGTTACACGCGCTACGCGTACAACCTTCTGCTGCAGCAACTTTCCCAAAGCAAAAATTCATTAGAAATGGCACTTTGCGCACGAGTTCGTCAGCGTCCTAATTTGGTTCTTTACTTCGAATATTTAAAACGGATGAGACCAACGCGTTCAGCGTGTGTTTTTCCATTCCTAACGTTATTTTGATGCTTGGGTAATTCAGATAAAGGCCAATTCCGAGGCTACTAGTCCGCTAATGCGAGCTGTTTGCTTAAGGACGCACCTCGGCTGCACGAACTCTCTCTTTCAGCAGAGACAACTGCCAAAGATAAAACTAGGAGCTCAAGAGTTTCGCACCTAGAAGATATCACCTTTAATATACAATTCGCGTCTTAGACTGCTGCTTCAAATACTGTCAGAAAAATAAAAACTGCTGTATGAAGATGCTTTCATTTTCGAGACTCTATAAGCTACATTAATTCCCCTGTGAATTGAGCAGCGAGAGAGAGGTTTCCTCTTCACTCTTGTTCGGTTAAAAATTCGAGTACGATTGTAAGGCGGAGCAAGTTTAATTCTTGTTGTCGCATCATGTGAGTCCCCAAAGTAGTCCTCTATACAATTGAAGACTAAAAAAAATGCCAATGTTCAAGTTTACAAAGAGCATGGAGCACACTCGCTCGTGCGTTGAGCACGTGTTATTGCCGCGACTGCGAAAATATATGCTTCGAGGTCCGGGACCGCAGGAAGGGGATTCTCGGGACGATGAATGACGGGACGACATCCGCCCATCCCGGAGGAGTAGTCACTCCAATGGGGATCCGTAGGCGGGGTGACTCCGTCCGGATCGCGTGCTCCATTTCGGATCTGGTCTACTTGTCCGGGAGCTCTTCGAAACGACCCGTGGAATTCACCATGAGACACCAACTGGCGGCCTTGACGAGAGCCCCCGGGCCCTTGTTCGCCCGGCTAGAACCACGCGTCTAGAGCGGGGTTCGGGTTATAAAAATGCAGAGGTTGATTGCGCTAACGAGGATGTAGCTTCAACAGGGCTTGGAAGTACACGGAGAGGATACAAGCAGCCAAACACAGAAATGCCTTGACCGGGTTCAGGCGTAGGTTCGGCATTTCCCGCGTCACGTTGGCGGTTTGTTTCAAAGCAAAGGGATACGAATGTTTTGCAAGCCTGACAAGAAACACAGCTAAAATTATTTTGTTGGATATTTTCAATGTGAAAAAGAACAAACAAATATAACGGTTATTTTGATGTACGCAAGATGCAGGTATTGTTTCGAAGATGAAGTGAATGTAGTGGCGGGTTCAAGACCATCGCGTGCCAGGTCCCTTGTGCTGGGCCGGCTTTCATATAAACATTATGTGCAGAGTCACCTGGAACCGCTGGATGAACTTAGCTTATTTAGTGGCTCTACTGTCATCATCATGCCCAGGCTTCGTTGTTGCTAGACACGAATCACCTCAGTTATTGAGAAGGTAATGTGTTGGTTATTCCCGGGTGTCCCCAACCTCTTGCCTCGGTGGCCGTGGTCGTCTAAATAAAACAACATTATCTGCTTCAATTTATCTTAGGGCGATTTGCGACCAGGCGCAATAAAGACAGCACATCTTTGTAATTAAATAGAAAACATTTTATTTGTTTTAAATTGGCTAGACTAAAACAGGCGACTCGGTGAGTGATGGTATCGCACCACTGCTACGTCCATTTCGTCTTCATATCAGCTTGTCAATCCAACTGAAATACGTTGATGTGTTTGGGTTCGTGTGAAGTAGCGTGAAAGGCGCTCGGAAGTGAATGGCGACAGAGCACTGGCTAGTGGCACGCATCTAGGGCATTCGCAGAACAGTGTGCTTACTCCGTAGACGTTTTGGGTAAAATAACTGGCTTTATTGTTAATATAACGGCATGTTGCACGTCCGACCTTCGCCGCTGCCCGAGCGAGTCTGTTCTTCTCATCCCGCTGGGTTTGCGCTGCGAGCGCGCTTCCGCCGATCCCGGCACAAGTACCGCCATCTCATGTCCAAGTGGCGAACCGCGGGTTACACTCGGCCGTCCTGCTTTACCGACCGTCCCGGTCGGAATCCTCGCCGGAATCTTCGGAGTCGAAGTTGTCTGCACTCCAGGGCTTTAGCTTGTCCACAGGAGCGACGCTGCAGTAGTGTCTCCGTGTTCGCCGACTACCGGGGAGGTCTTCGATACGGTAGCGGTCGTTGGGCAGTCGCTCCGTGACAACAAACGGTCCCTTGTACTTTTCCCTCAATTTTCTGGATTCTCCGCTGGCCGTAGGCTCTCGTTCGACGAGCACCACATCTCCCGATTTGTAGATCGGCGCTTGAGATCTGGTCTTGTTGTAGCGCTCTTGCTGTTTCCTTTGGTCGTCACGGATGTTTTCAATCGCCGCGGCTCGTCTCGCTTCCAGCTCGCGGTCAAATTCTTCCGAAAGGGCGTCTTCCACGCAGTCACCGGTAATGCTCCGTGGCCGGTAGTTGAAAAGGAGTCCAAACGGGGTAGTCTTAGTTGCCTGATGGAATGTGTTGTTAATTCCCCACTGGACTTGAGGCAGTGTCGAGTCCCAATCCCGACCGCCTTGGTCTTTGGTCAAGCTTGCCACCGCCGGAGTTATCATCCGATTGTAACGCTCGACTTGTCCGTTCGCTCGAGGCGTATTGGTTGCGTTCTTGACGTGCGTAATTTTGAAGGCTTCGCACATTGCCTTGAATTTGGCACTGGTGAATGCGGTCCCTCGGTCTGTGATCACCATTGTCGGCGGCCCGAAGGTGCTGACCACATCCTGTAGAAACTGTGCTGCCGGTCCAGCTGACGTGTTGCGAACTGCTCTCAATTGCACGAACTTCGTGAAGCCGTCAACGGCAACAATTATGTAAGCATTTCCGGACTTACTCCTGACAAACGGTCCGAGATGGTCAATGTGGACGGTGTGAAAGGGTTTCGCGACCTTCTCGATGCTGTGCAACTTTCCGGGTTTCTTTCCGGATGTCGTCTTGTGAAAGAGGCACTCGATGCACGCGGCGATGTATCTTCTCACGTAGCGTTTCATGCCTGGGAACCAGTACGTTTCCCTGAGTTTTGCCAGGGTCTTGTCCACAGCGAAGTGCCCAATGTCGTCGTGGCACGACTTCACCACCCTCCAACGTGCCTGGCTCGGAACGACCCACAGGAGTTTTTCCACAGAGTCGCTGCCTTGGAACTTCTTGAACACCTTGCCGTTGCGCAACTGGTATTCGCTTTGAACGCGACGGTCTTCTTTGGAGAGGTGTTGCTTTCGCTCAAGTCTCTCCTTCAGTGCCATGATCTTGGGATCATTCTGCTGGGCGATAGCGAGGCAGTCTTCCATCCCGACGTTCGTAGCGAGGATCTGCAGACCACTGACAACTTCCATCTCTTCGGGAGGGTCGTAAGGAGAACGACTTAACGCATCGACGTGCGCCATTGTTGTGCCCTTTCGATATTCGATATCAAAGGTAAACTCCTGGAGACGAAGCCACCACCTGCCAATTCGTGGCAGAAGAGTTCTCTTGCTCATCGTTGCACGCACTGCATTACAGTCGGTCACCACTTTGAACTTGAGTCCGATCAGGTAGGTTCGGAACCTTTCGAGTGCCCACACAACCGCCAACGTTTCCAGCTCGTGCGAGTGGTATCTCTCTTCGTAGTCTGTTGTTCGTCGACTGGCGTAGACGACTGGGTGGAGCTCTCCGTTTGTTTGCTCTTGTAAGAGGATTGCTCCCAGCCCATCTTTGCTGGCATCAGTGTGGACCTCTGTTCTTGCATCGAACGAGAAGTGCGCCAAAATAGGTTTCTCGACTAGTCTCTTCTTGAGCTCGTCAAACGCGGCATCATGTGTATCGGTCCATTCCCAGGGTTTGCCCTTGGACGTCAGCCCTGTTAGAGGTTTGGCAATGCTAGCGAACCCCCTCACAAATCTTCGGAAGTAGCTCGTGAGACCCAAAAATTGACGTACCTGGTGTACGTTTGTGGGCTTCGGAAAGTCAGCGACGCACTGCAGTTTGTGACTTCCCGGTCGTACACCTCCCGCGGAAATGTCGTAACCGAGGTAGTCCACTTGGTCGTAGAAAAAGTAGCACTTGCTGAGTCGTAACGTTAGTCCGGCTCCTCGAAGGACGTCCAGGACCATCCGCAGATGATCGAGTCCCTCCTCTACGGTTGTCGTTGGGAGCAAGACGTCATCCATGTAGGCGAGTGCCACGGTGTAGCGCAGGGGTCCCAACACAGCGTTAATCATCCTCTGGAATACCGCCGGGGCGTTGGCCAATCCGAATGGCATACGTACGAATTCATAATGACCGTCCGGTGTGACAAACGCAGTCTTGTGTCGCGACTCTTCTGACATGGGGATCTGGTAGTAACCCGACGCCAGGTCGAGGCTCGTGAAGAAGCACTTCCCTCGAAGACGATCTAACTGGTCGTCAATCAGTGGCAGTGGGTACCTGTCCTTCTTCGTGAGACGATTCAAGGCTCGATAGTCCACGCAGAGTCTTTGTTCTCCCGTCTTCTTTCGTACCATCAGGATAGGACTCGCGTATTCTGAGGTCGAGTCGACGACGATCCCCGCTTCCTTGAGTTCTGCGATGACTTCCTTCGTGTGGACTCTTTCCGCAAAGGAGAGTCGATAGGGGCGGAACTTGACTGGCTCCTGAGACGTCAGCTCGATCTTCATTTCGGCCATTTTCGTGTGTCCAATCTCGGAAATGTTGCGCGCGAAGCAGTCGCTGTACTCATCAATGAGGCGTTCGAGTACCTCTCGCTGCTCCAGAGTGACAGAAGGCCCCGTTTTGATCTCCTCGCTTGGCACAGGGCGTCGTCGTTCAGCCGTGTTGATGTTCAGCTCTTTCCTCGGAGAGGGCTCGTCGTCTGGATAGCAGACCACCGCTCGTGCTACCCGCTCGTTCTCTTTGATGTCGAGGTTGTGATCCGACACGTTCATGATTGGCAGGCGAGTTTCGTTGTCCTCACTGACGTTCAAGACACAGCGTGGTATGCAGTGTTCACGTCCTTCTTGGCCCCTAAACTGTGCGTCGACGAACACATCCGTGTGGGGTGCACTGCCCGTTACGTGAAGTTTGACGAATCCCACATACTTCGGGGGAACTACCGTCGATTCCTTTGCCCAAAGGCAGACAGAACGCTGCGGCAGATCAGGGATCTCAATAGAGCGCAACGTGTCGTCGTTCTCGTGAACATTCTCGCGCTCCTCGAAAATCCTCACCGTGTTTCGACGTCTGACAACCGTCACGTGAGGTTGCTCCGTGAAAGGCTGTCCCACGAGAAGGGGTATAGACTGCGAGCTGCTGGGCACCACAAACAGCTGAACGTCCGCCGTCGCTTGATCGATCGTGATGGTAGCACTTGTCTCGCCGCACGGTGTAACGCGTCCAGATCCGTACCCTCCGATGGTAAACGGCACTGCCGGCTCTGAGTAGGATATCTTTAGGCGGTCCGCATCTTCCTGCCGCAGAGTAACGCACTGACTACCCAGGTCGACATACGCCCGCACTTCGTGGCCATTTAGTTTCGCAGGCATAAAGTACTTTTCATTGGCAGCTTCGGCGGCGCGGAAGTTTGCATCGACCACATTCTGGGCGACGCGCGGCCCGCTTTCTCGCTTTTCTCGACAGTCTTTTGCGTCATGACCCACGCGCTTGCAAACGCCGCACCGCGCCTTCCGCTGGGGCGAAGGGCAGTTCAAGGACACGTGACCGTAGTCGTCGCAGTTAAAACAGAGCGTTTCTCCCCTTTCGTTGAAGAGCGGCTTCCTCCTCGGTCTGAGCGGAGGAGGATCCACCCTCTCACGGCGCGCCTCGGACTTCGACCCTGTAGCTCCAACACCTCCCTAGAAGAGAAGGCCAGAACGCTCCGAGTGGTTACGTCACAATGGCGGAGGAAGGAAGTCCATAGCGCAACTACGTGAGAAATATTTTGTGGCATCGACGTGAAAAAACCGTTTCTTGTAGACCGGCGCGGTGTGTTCTTGAGCGTTTATCTGACGTTAATATATGTTTTAAAAGCGCAGTATTGTACAATTTATTATATATATATATATATAAACACAATATACAACGCGCTATCAAGGTTGAAAGTACTAATTTTTTATTTATGATTATCCCCGTAACCGCGGGACTACGTGCAATCCCGCAGATCCCCACACTTCTCGAATGAACCGGTCCGCTGCGACGTTTTCTTCCTTCGTACGGGCTCCGATTCTGGTAAATTTACGTTGTGTGTGAGCTGCTGACTGTCTAAAAGGAACCCTGAGACTTTCAGAAGGGAAGGGAACCGAAAAAAAATCCAGTCATCGCTGCAGGGAGCGCACGCGAGCAAGAGATGGGTCGACGACGTTAAGCTGGTTAGCCTCCATCACAGCTGCCCGCCCGCTGCTGCGTGCGTGTGTGCGTGTGCGTGCGTGCGTGCGTGCGTGCGTGCGTGCGTGCGTGCGTGCGTGCGTGCGTGCTGTGTGCGTGCGTGCGTGCGTGCGTGCGTGTGTGTGTGTGTGTGTGTGTGCGTGTGCGTGTGTGTGTGCGTGCTGCGTGTGTGTGTGTGTGTGTGTGTGCGTGCGTGCGTGCTGTGCTGCGTGCGTGTGTCGTGCGTGCGTGTCGTGCGGCGTGCGTGCGTGCGTGCGTGCGTGCGTGCGTGCGTGTGTGCGTGCGTGGTGTGTGTGTGTGTGTGTGTGTGTGTGTGTGTGTGTGTGTGTGTGTGTGTGTGTGTGTGTGTGTGTGTGCGTGCGTGCGTGCGTGTGTGCGTGCGTGCGTGCGTGCGTGCGTGCGTGTGTGTGTGCGTGCGTGTGTGTGTGTGTGTGTGTGTGTGTGTGTGTGTGTGTGTGTGTGTGTGTGTGTGTGTGTGTGTGTGTGTGCGTGCGTGCGTGTGTGTGTGCGTGCGTGCGTGCGTGCGTGCGTGCGTGCGTGCGTGCGTGCGTGCGTGCGTGCGTGCGTGCGTGCGTGTGTGTGTGTGTGTGTGTGTGCGTGCGTGCGTGCGTGCGTGCGTGCGTGCGTGCGTGTGTGCGTGCGTGCGTGCGTGCGTGTGTGTGTGTGTGTGTGTGTGTGTGTGTGTGTGTGTGTGTGTGTGTGTGTGTGTGTGTGTGTGTGTGTGTGTGTGTGTGTGTGTGTGTGTGTGTGTGTGTGTGTGTGTGTGTGTGTGTGTGTGTGTGTGTGTGTGTGTGTGTGTGTGTGTGTGTGTGTGTGTGTGTGTGTGTGTGTGTGTGTGTGTGTGTGTGTGTGTGTGTGTGTGTGTGTGTGTGTGTGTGTGTGTGTGTGTGTGTGTGTGTGTGTGTGTGTGTGTGTGTGTGGTTCTTTTCATCCTTCCCGTAGTTTCTTGATCGTCACCGCAGTCTCGGGTAGTTTCTTTTTTTGTGTTCGCGTGATACTACGGCATTTACGTGGATTCGCGGAACAAGTCCTGCTACGGTTTGAGTGACATATGTGGCAACCAGCCAACGATGACACTGGTCGATTATCGATAGACCTCTCCTTCGACAGAGGAAGACCTAAAGTTCGTGTTCAAATGTTTTCGCCACGGCTATTGTGGGACGTGTGGATACGATCGACAGGTGAGGAACAACTTATTTACGGGCTTTCTTGGTCATGTGGGAGACGAGTAAAGTGCTGCAGTCGGGTTGTTTTTTTGTTTTCGTTTTTCGTGATAGAATGAAATCTTGTTCGTCGTTATCCGTGTGCGGTTGCGTCGATTTTTGTAAATATGCGTGGGAATCTTGTTTTCCCTGGAACGTAAATAACAAGTTTGTGTGATTATACAAAGTGCGTTGTTTGTGCTGAAGTGTTTATTTATACTAATACTATTTGATTGCCTTTACCGCTTTTATACTAGAAACCTAACTGTATTAAGGTAATAGTATTATCGCATACAAAAAAAAGATAATTTGTTCTAAGGCAGCGCGAGCCCATAGGGAGAAGTAAATTAGTTGACTGTAAATAGTAAGTTTAGTACACCTGCCACACGGAAAATTTAATATATTTTCATTAAATGATATGGGACTTAATCAGCTCGCGGTCTTGAGTGATTATACCAGCGTCGCAAGCTGATTTGTCGACCGCTATAATGTTATTCGATCGAAATTACATTACTTTTGCCATGTGGCCGGGGTATGATGCAAGAATTCAGTCACTGCACGCGATAACATCGCTTACATGATCGTAAGTGACACTTGTCTAGCCGTGTCCGCGTTGACTACGTCTACCTAATTTTTACCTGTGATTTGTTTTGCTGTGTCCAATCACTGCGTGTCTCGCCATTTTGTTGAAGTATTTCTGTCTAAAATATGCATTCCTACAGAAATTATTGCGTGGCTCAATATTTTATCTTCTACGCCTACCCCGTACCATTTCATCCCAATTATTTAGCGGTGTAATATTTTGCCCGTGTAATAAAATATTTTCGAGACGCTTACGTGCAGCTTTCATTTTAGCTAATAAGACACGCGTATGTGACTAAAAGCGCGTTACGACAGTCGATCCACGCGCGTTGCCTTCGCTTCGCCGCGCACCCCCGATGGCCTTCCTTCGCGACGTCACGAGAAGAGTGCTACAGCCTTGTCTTCTAGGAGGTGTTGGTAGCTCGGTCGGCTCCGTTGTCGAAGTGGCGCCTCGAAGTCAAGGGCGAACCTGATGCCACTTTCAACGCCGGGGAAGCCGAGGACGCCATGTTGCCCAAGCGCTCTTCAAGGCGTTTTAAGCAGTGAAGTAGCTCTTCTGGGGATTCGTACGTGCGTACGCTGACTGCCCTGATAGCGCCTTCGTCGTTTAGTCCGGTTATGATGTACTCGATGCACGCTTCGTCACTAAGGTTGCACCGACGAGCCTTTGAGAGCTTGTCGTAGTAGTACGATTCAATCGGCTCACCTCGCTTGCGACGCCGATCCTCCATGTCACGATGCAGGCGTTGCATCGATGTTGCCGACGGGAACGCGCGCCTGAGTTCTTCTTTCCATTCCGTCCACGTTTTATCCACCGACGACAGGGAATCGTACCAGCTCCTCGCCGGGCCCTCGAGCTTCGTAAGTGCGTTGCAGGACGTCATCCTGTCAGTCCAATGATAGATGTCGGCAAGGTCGTCGATTCGTCGGATCCACGTATCAGCCGTTGGGCAGCTTAATAAAAGCTGGGTTGAATGACGGGACCAGCCGCGCCGTCTCTCCCACGACGGAGACAGGCGAAGCAGCCGCTTGAGTCTGGAGAAGCGCCATGCCGCTGACCACTTCTCTCACCGCCGTCTGGACTGCGGCCTGGACAATCGCCGTTACGTCCAGCGCTGAATCAGGTCCCGTTGCAGACGGAGTCGGAAGTTCGTTGCCGGTTTTCTCCCCTTTGTCCCTGTTCCCGCCATCTTCTTCGTTGTTCGTGACGGTCGAAGATACTGCGTTGCGAGTTACAGGACGCATCGTTGGGGTGAGCAGGCGATCGTTTTACGTTCGGGGCGTTCGCAGTTGATCCCACTTCTCAGTTGTTAACTCCGTAGACGTTTTGGGTAAAATAACTGGCTTTATTGTTAATATAACGGCATGGTGCACGTCCGACCTTCGCCGCTGCCCGAGCGAGTCTGTTCTTCTCTCCCGCTGGGTTTGCGCTGCGAGCGCGCTTCCGACGATTTCGAAAGAAGTACGGCCATCTCATGTCCAAGTGGCGAACCACGGGTTACAAAAGGGTGCCAATGGTCTTGAAAAAAGTGAAGTGTGAATTTTATAGGGTCTTTAGATTGAACGTCATCGCGATTCCACTTAGACGTGCAGTTGATTCCTTCTATTTCGTTTTTATAAATACTTACGGGAACAAGCGACGTACGACAGAAGGAGTTGGACACACGGCTACCGTTTGGCGATCTAGAAATGGGCGGCAGATAGTGACACAGAAAAGAAAATGTTATCTACGGAACACCCTAAGTTGATATGTGTAGTCGCACAGCTAGCACGTCGTCTGCTCATGATAGCCAAGCTCCACTCGAAGCGAGCGCTCGCAATATTCATTTTCCTGGAAATTTACTAAGACCCGCTTGCTAAGATCTATAAAATTCCAAGACACAGAAGCTATAATAAGAAGTCGGCAGACCGTTCCGCGGTATAAAGCCTATATGAAAATATTAATACAAGAGCCAGGACAAATTGTTGGTCCAGCGTCTGTCCGAAGTGATGACACATGTGAGAATTCTTTTTCCGAAATCACAATCTGAAAACTTTAAATAAATGTGGGCATTCATTATTATTTAACGAGCATGCATTTAAGCGCATCTAAGTTTTTATGTTTAAACCCAGGAGATTTTAGACACCGACCGGCAAAAAAAGTCATATAATAAAAAAAATAACTGGCGCTTAAACACTGCACCCGAAATCGCAAACATACCCAAATGCTAGTCTCATTCGCAGAGACAAACGGGCAAATTGTACTGATCAGTAAGGGCTATTTTAACTTAACCCAGGACGGCTACATTAATTACTTGCGTTACAAGATCAGCAAACCAAGAAGAACCGACATGTTGTTAAGATCTATATTCAACAATGGAATTCACAATCAAATGTTCTGAGCCCGTAGATGTCGTTCCGAAAGGAAGCACAAGCCGTGCTTACATATATGGGAAGTTTTTCGGTGACAATTTATGTGCTGCTTTTTTCAAACGGCAGTCAGTTACTTTCTCCCACTTTATGCGGGAAATGAGACACGCGTGTTTTTTGTTTAAGTCGCTTCACAAATTTTTGAGTAAAGCGAGCCAATGGCTGATGGTTTGTGTTCTGCATCGTTTGGTTCTTGCTGCGGACATTTGAATAAATCGATTTTTGCTGTAGTCTGGAGTGTTCCCTCATTAACTAGATTCAGGTTCGAAGAGAAAAAAAAAACCTTATTTCTAGATCTAGATAATTCCTCTCATAGGTTTTCTATAAGTCTCAAATCCGCCAAAAGCTTGTTTCTTTCCTAAAACCATTCAACGAATATTTTGAACCACGGTTAGATAGGCCAGAGTTATAGTGCAGAGATAAAACTCATCCTCGTATCTTCCTACTTTTGCTTCAATGATTCTTGTAAACAACTCTTTCTTTTGCCCACCAGCGAATATCACTGGTCATTTCCTCGCGTGTATGAACCCCGGCTTTTCCGCTTGCATTTTTTGTTCATTTTGAATTCATGTCCTGTCTCTTGTGAGCTCGTCGCGCTCCTTGATATAATTGAAAACATTGTCCCAATATTATGTTTTTTGCAGCTAACCTTTTTGAAGTATATTAAACGCAACACGTTTCTTTTACCTCAGACGTAGCTATGAGCAAGGCGGATGAATGGCTCGAGCATGCGAACGCCATCTTTGCCCCATGTCTTAACCCGGAAATAAGATTGATCTTAATCCTTAAATAAAGTTGACACCAAAAGTATCTGCAAGCATCATTGAAACTGGACTTGTGCGAAAACAACGTATGGGATTGTTAGATAGTCGATGCTTACTTCAAAGAGTAAATCTGGACAAATTATCCAATGTTGTTCTCCGGCTTACTTTGTTTGCAAAATATAGAAGTTGGATAAAAACGCTGTGTCCCCAAACAATTTGGATCTAAACCTCTAGAAATGTCTGTCTTTATTGAATTTGCTCATTATTTAAATCCACACTCAATAGAAGGAGTCCAATGACTAACAAGACCGAAAATAGTGTTTCTACGCAAAAATGACTCCTGCGCAGATTGGTATTGTAGAAAATATGTTTCTCTGAAACGTCGACCGCAACGCTTTTTATTGTTCTTTTTTAAGAGAGCGATGCTCAATTTGTGTTTTCTGGCAACGACGAGCTTAGCCGAACTTTTTCATAAACACTGCGCATAGTACTTGGGTGAATACGGTGGGCAATAATGAACAAACGAAACTGAATAAAACAACGATGTGAACGCTACTTCTTTTTTTTCTCTTTTGAATTCGTAAATACATATTATTGAGACGGAAAACCTACGCCTAAACTCCTGCCCATCGTTCAGATGTAGAATGACAGTATATGAAAAGGGGAAGATAAAAAAAACCGGAAAAGTGTCGTACGAGGAAGGCGTATGAAAGAAAACATCTGCCTTGAATGCTTTAGCAGTACATCTGCATTGAGCTGTAGATGAGAAAGCAGAGGACGGAGCTTGGCACTCCCTCATTCTACGCAGTAATATGACTCAGGGTTGTTGACGTTTCATTTTTGCGATACTCCGTTTCACCAGAACTTGGCAAAGAGCGAACGCTACAGCCACTTTCAACCAATGAGACTGACCGAGCGACGCCCGAGATGAAGCCTATTTCCAACGACCTAAAATCTTTACTAAAGGAAATGCAACAACTGACACAATATAATCATGAGTTGTAACGGGAAAACCACTATTTGCGCGCCAGACTAGGGGATCTAGAAATTAATGGAAGACTGAACTACCTGGAAATCAAGAAACTCCCGCCACAAGCCGACCAGAACAACATTCTAAACGAGACAGCTGTTGTATTGGGGGAGACAGTTTACAACAAAGACCTTGATATATGCCAAAGGGCGACTACGTTAAAGCCAACGGCAAACAAATATTATCGGGCACTTCCTGCGACGATCCAAAAGGAATGCAATGCTCATGAAAGCAATGAAGAAGCCGGTGAGAACTGAAACACCGGGCTTCAGTGGTCCGGCTACCGCTGCTATATATAAACAAGCACCTAACGCGACAAAAAGTAGCTGTTCGGCGCCGCAAGCTCAAAAAAAGGAAAATAGGATGGAAGCACGTCTGGACCAAAGGCGCAAAGGTTTAAGCACGCAAGACCGATTGCTCCGCTATCTTGAGGATTGATACCAAAGCTGACGTTGTAAAAATGGTGCATGAAGAAAATTTATGAGTTCGAATATGCTAAAGCCATCCCTTCAAAGTGGTGGAAAAACAACTGTGTGAGGTCTTAACAAGTGGATGTTCCAATAAAATTGAAAGGCAATTTTCTTCGGTGTTCTCAGCAATTCACATAAACAGAAGAATAATAATGGCCAAACAGACACGTTTGATAGACTTTTTTAGTCGATTTCTCGACGTTTTGACGTCAATATTTTTACCAGAACGGGGTTGAGCAAATATTATCAACATACCAATTTGATAACTACAGTTTAGCCAACTTAAAGAGAGACAATAAGAGAGCGGGGGGAATCCCTATGTTAAAAAAGTTACTCCTATAGAGTAGAGAATGCGTTCACAATGATGTACGAAAATGCTGATTGCCTCACTGCACATCTTGATAATGCACTAGTTGCTGCCGTATACTAAACCCTCCTCCCCCCCTCCCCCGGGGAAAGAAATGCAGCATTATAGAATTTTACTATCGCATGCTCGGCTTTCTCACTTCAGAATCACTCACAAAATTTACCATAGGTGATATCAATGTTAATACACTTTCAGCCACACGACATTCGACAAATCATAAGTATACCACGATGTGCTACGGCTGTAGCAATGTTATAAAGCTTCCAAAAGGGTCACCTTAGAAAGTGCCACATCAACAATAGTTGTGTAACCAATTTAAGCACAAGTGATGCCACGGCTGGAATATTCACGCAAGGTATTAGTGACGATTTTTAGAGCGCACCACTTAGCCGCCTGTTTTCGGCTTGAGCGGCGTCGGCGTCGGCGTCGGCGTCGCCGGCGCCGTCGGCGTAACCGGGCGGTGCATGATGAGTAACATTTCCCCACTAAATATAGCTGGGGAAAATGTTCCCGCTAAATCTGGCGGAAAATTTTCGCCAGTAGATTTAGCGGAAAAACTTTCCCCGCTAAAACTTGCGGAAAAACTTCCCCGCTTAATCTAGCGGAAAATTTTCCCCGCTAGGTCTAGTGGAAAATTTTCCCCGCTAGATTTAGCGGAAAAATTATCCGCTAAATTTAGCGAAAACGTTTCTCCGCTAAATCTAGCGGAAGATTTTCCCCGCTAAATCTAGCGGAAAATTTTCCCTGCTAAATTTAGCGGAAACTTTTTTCCGCTAAATTTAGCGGAAAATTTTTCCTAAATGGGACGAGCAGGAGAAGAGCAGGGGCATAGCGCCTCTCCGTACCTTCGCCTCCTCCTCCTCAAGAGCTGCTCTCTAATTAGGCGTTACCGGGGGTTGTAAACAGCTTTAATTTTTTTTTCGTTCATTTTTTGCCTTGCCTCTATGCTTATAGGGACAATGAAGGCAATTTTGGACATCTTTTTGGCGATTGAACTGGAATCCAGGCACGTCTCAGGCCACGTTGCCCAAATTTCAGCCGAAACCGGCGCTTGTGTGCCGCGCAAATCAATTAAACAGTCGCAGTAATAATCGTGCCGGGATCGACTGGGGCGACGCCCTGAGAGTTGCGGGAGAAGCCAGGAGAAGCGGAGCTCACGTGACCTATGCGGGGCCAAGAAGCGCGACGTCACAAGAGACGCGTCAGCCGATGGGTCGAAACGAGAAACCGTGCCCTCGGTCACGTTTTGGTTTGCGATTTTTAGGAATACTGCTCTACTTTCCGCTTGAATAAGCACGACAAGTATAAATCGGACCGGAAATGATTACTAAACCGTAAATAAAGCAGCATAATTGTTTTGTCTTTGCTTCGCTGGAGGCGAAACAGCCAACGAGCAACTATGGGAAAACAAAATAAAAGAGAAAAAGAAAACACGGTGCTCGAAGGATTCTGCAAAATGGTAGTCATGCCAAATTTGTGCGCTGTAGATGGCTGTTTTAACGGTTAACTGAAGACCAGCGTTCGTTCGGGCGACGCAAATTTTCACGTGTGGGTTGCTGTTCGTGTTCTTTGATGACGAAAACAGTACGTCCGACTTTGGTGAAAACCAAAAATGGTGCTGTTTAATTTCTCCTTTTAGGGAGCGTCCCCGCGGAGGAGCCGGTTCCCAAAAAAGCGGGATCGCTGCCCCTTTTCCCTCGGCATCTCCCCCGAGTCCCGTCGTTCGGCATGTGGGCCGCTCGATCGTTACCGGCTGGGCGGTCTCCGTCGGGTGATGGCGAAGGCCGCCACACACGCACTCCAGTTTCGTTTGTGTTTGGTTGCTGAACGGAAGCTCGAACTCGCTCGCGAGAGCGGCATTACCATCCATGTGTACAGATTCGACGAAACGACCGCGCCACTGCGCCAGCGTGCTGCTATAACCCACCGCTGTAACCAGAGTCTCGATCTCTTAAATACTACCGATAGCGACTATTCACACTTGACGTTACTCCCGGCGTCATCTCCGTTTTTTGAGGCCCAGAAACGAGAATGGAGAATGTTCAGTTTTGATTTCTTTACTTCTTTCGTAGGCACAGAAATACGCGTCACAAATGTCTACGAAAAATTCGGCAGCATGCTATGTTCCCAAGAAGCATAAAAATATCTTTAAAAATAAATAAAATTGTCTTCATAGTCCCTTAAGAATTGCAAAATAAGAGAGCAATAATCATTTAAATATCGCAGAATAAGTGACGAAGCACTTGACATTTTCAAGGACTTAGTTGATAATGAAGACTGGAAGGGAGAATACGTGTACAAGGTATGCCGGTCAGGGCCATCTCTCCGACATTTGTGAGGAAACTGTGGCCCACTGCGTGAATTTCGGTGGACAACACCCTGCTCATTATCGTACCTTTTGGGAAAAAAGAAAAGACACTCTGACCATTATAGTGAATGGGAAGATATCATAGTCAGACGCCAAGAAGTAATCCTCCTTCGAGTCGAAGGGACGTTTTGCCGACGTGGTGCGCTGGCGCCCTGCATCACACTTCGAGTCGAGGGCCACCCAGGTCTTTCCCGAGAAATTGGCGGCCGTCCTCAGGGCCCCAGCTAACCGACAGAGCAGCAGCACCTACCTCCAGTCACTGGTGGTAGCACGCGTGCTGCACCTCTATCTCGGGACAGGCCGGCAGCAGCCGCGCGGTCCCGCTCTTCTAGGCCTTTTTCAAGGAAGAAGGAGCGAGTTTTTTGCTCTTGCCGCTGGAGAAGGCCCCCTGCCAAATGAACATCATTTTGCCAGTGCACTTCCTGTAAGAGCAGGGAACAAGACAAGCTTGTGTGACCCCTTGCCCAGCCTGTCTGCGAGACCTCCAGCTGGTCATGACCAGGGTGGGCGCCCCTTCCTCCTTCCTCTTGTAGGGTGCAACGCACCCACATATCTATCTTTCTTATAAAACTAAAAAAGATGGCTCGAGGCACAGCACACGCACGCGCCTCGGGGAGCTCGTGAGAGGAATGCTCTAAAGCCGCCATCACAGGCAGACACGTCGTTCTTTTGTCTCGCTCTATGTCCTCCCTTCAAATAACGGGGTGGGACCTCGCGGCTTCCACATATTTGGTGACCCGATCGAGGATCATGGACAACGGCGAACCACAAGGGGCGGAAGCTGGATCCCCTGCTTCAATCTCGTCGGCTGCAGTCCGACTTCCGCCGTGCTGGGACACAAACCCTAGGGTCTTGTTCCTGCAGGCGGAGCCACAATTTTATCTCAATGGTCTAATGAGCCAGGAAAGCAACCATCACCATGTCGTCTCGGCGCTGTAGCTGGTAGCAGCCGACAAAGTATACGACATTCTTGCGCAACCCTCGTGCACAGCTTCATACGACCAGCTGAAGGCGACTCTCCTGCAGAAAACAGAGGCATCAGATCGCTCCCGCCTCCAAAAACTTCTATCGGTGGAAGAACTCGGCGATCGACGTCCGTCCCAGCTACTGAGGCGGATGACTCAGCTCTTTGGAGATCGCGTCAACATGATCGGCGATGCTGTGCTGCGAGAGCTATTTATTCAGCGCCTGCCAACCAACGTCCAGATGATGTTGGCCACCGCTACGGCTCTCGACCTCACCGGCCTCGCGGCCCTGACAGACGCCGTTATTTATGTTACCACTCTACCCGTCGCCAGCGTTACATTGGCGGCAGAAGACGGTGGCGAAGCGATGCCTCGCCCTGCCAGGTATTCCATCGTCGTATGGCAACCTGAGTAGCTTTTCGAGCGGTTGGAGCAGAGGTTTACCGCAGCAACTTAACGGCGAGATCGTCCACGCACTCATCAACAACGTGGACGTTCAACATCTTGTTGGAGAAGTGCTGACCGTTCCCGCTCGGCAAGTTCAGCGGACGTCTGCGTTTACCATCGCTGCTGTGGCTCCGACGCACGGCATTGGCTTCGTCCCTGCTCCTGGAGCAAACCGAGCGGTGGACCTCTAGAGGCAACGAGTAGTCAAAGCCTACCAGGTATTTCACTATTTTACATCGCCGACAGGACTACTGGAACCCTTTATCTCGTCGATACCGGGGCTGAGGTAAACGCTGTTTCTGCAAAACGCACGGATCGATCACAAACGCCCATCTACTACCTTCAAGCTGTGAACAACTCGTCGATACCCGTCTACAAGGAACGGTCCATCACCTTAAATCTAGGCCTCAGACGAGTCTACCGATAGGTATTCCTGGTCGCAGACGTAAGCAACGGGATCATCGGTGCTCACTTCCTACAACGCCAAAGTCTCCTCGTAGACATCAAGGAGAGACCTCTGCTCCACTCCACAACGCGACTCTCCGTACAAGGCGTCTCAACAACTGACACAGCAGGGTTCGCGTCAGTCTGCACTAATATAGACGGGCCATTCCGACCATCTCTGCAGGGTTTTCCAAGCCTCACTCAAGCTCCGGACAGGACCAGACCGGTTTCGTACAATGTCAACCATCACATCAAAACAAAGGATGCACTGGTTCACTTCCGACCTTGTCGTCTGGCTCCAAAGAAACTCCGCACAGCTCGCAAAGAATTTGAGCATATGCTAAAGCTTGCAATTATTCGACTTTCGTCAAGCAGCTGCGCGTCTCCCCTACACATGGTGTCCAAGAAGAACGGAGATTGGAGACCGTGTGGCGACTATCGCGCAATGAACAAGAGCACAGTGTCCGATAGATACCCCTCCCAAACATCGATAACTTTACTGCCCACCTCCAAGGTACTACCATTTTTTCGAAAGTTTACAAAACCCGCGCGTACCACCAGATCCCCGTCGCTAACGAGAATATCTCAAAGACAACTATTACTACTACGTTTGGTTTTTTGAGTTTCTCCGCATGCCTGCTGGCCTCAGTAATGCGGCTCCAACATTCCAGAGATTAATTGACGTCGTCACGCGCGGGCTTCCCTTCGTATTCGCCTACGTTGACGACTTGTTGGTCGCTAGCTCGACACCGGAGGAGCATACCAACCACCTCCGTCTTCTTTTCCAAAGGCTCTCGGAGCACAGCATCATCATAAAAGCCACAAAAAGTGAGTTTGGAAGATCAGAGCTCCAGTTTTTGGGACATCGACTGGACCCACACGGCATCAGACCTTTGCCGTTGAAAGTGCAAGTGATCAGAGCCTTTCCAAGACATAGCTCGATCACAAAGCTTCGCAAGTTCCTCGGCCTGGTAAATTTTTACCGCCAGTTCATTCTAAACTGCGCGAGGCTAGTCCAACCGCTTGATTTGCTCCTGGAAACGTCTGCACGTGACACTTCCAACCTACTTTGGAGTGAACAGGCAGAGATAGACTTTTGCAAAATTAAGACTGTATGCAAACGCTGTACTTCTGCGATATCCACAACACGATGCCAAAACCTCGATCATGACTGATGACTTAGCTACGGTTGTTTGGGCGGTCTTACAACAATAAGTGAATAGTGAATGGCCGCCCCAGGCTTTCTTTTCCAAGAAGTTAAAACCCGCCCACACCCGCTACAGCGTCTTTGGAAGAGAACTGCTCGCGGCGCACTTGGCCGTCAGGCATTTTCGACACTTTGTCGAAGGTCGCACCTTCATCATCTGGACGGACCATAAACCACTCATCTACGCCATACGTAACTCTAGCTCTATGTATACCCCTCGAGAGGTCCGTCAGCTGGCCTTCTTGTTGGAGTTTACGACAAACACCCGGCACATCAAAGGAAATCACACGTTCTCGCTGATATACTGAGCCGAATTGATGCCGTGCTTTAGCCTGCTCCACAACTAGACATCACGTTGCTGGCTCGTCATCAGGAACCCAACGAGGAGCTACAACAGCTCCGCACATCAAACACCTCTGTCAAGCTAGAGGACATTGAGTTCCCAGGAGGCATCACCATCGCGTGCGACACGTCCACATGAACTCATCGCCCATTCGTTCCGCTTGCGCTACGAAGGCAGCTTTTTGATGCGATTCAATTGTTGTCGCATCCCGGCGTGAAGGCGACACAGAAGTTAGTGGTCAATCGTTACGTTTGGCCTCGGCTCAAGTCCGGCGGACTTGGTCTGGGCTCAAGTCCGGGTACGGACCTGCTTGGCATGTCAACGAGCCAAAGTTCACCGTCATCCCGTACCTCTATCCACGAGCTTCCTGCCACCAGACGCCCGTTTCGACAAGGTCCATACGGACCTGGTTGGACCCCTTCCAACATCTCAAGGGCAACGATACATTCTGACGTGTATCGAGCGCTTCACAAGATGGCCGGAAGCTATACGATTGCCGGACACTACCGCAGCCGCCGTCGCCGAGGCATTCGCGTTCTCCTGGGTAGCGCACTTCGGATGCCCATCTGAAATTGTCACCGACAGAGGGCGTCAATTCGAATCCAACTTGTTCACCGAGTTGTCCCGAATTCTAAACATGACGAGATTTCGTAAATCTGCATGTCATCCGCAGTCTAACGGCCTGGTTGAGCGTTTACATCGTCACCTCAAGTCCGCGCTCATGGCCCACATGAACCCCAACGAGTAAGTACGACAGCTTCCGCTCGTCTTGTTTGGGTTCCGAACGGCGCTGAAGCAGGCCCTCGGTTGTTCCACTTTCGAGCTCGCTCTATGAAACAACCCTGCGACTACCATCGGACTTTTTTGAGGTCGCCCCCTATACAACCACAAGGCCAGAAGACTACTCCACAAAGGTGAAGGACATTTTCGCGGACCTTTAACCAGTGCCATCGCGAGCGGTATCTGCAAAGACGCCTTATGTCTCTCAAGATTTGCACATTGCAACGCATGTGTTCGTGCGGCAAACAGCCCAACTGAAACCGCTCCAACCCCACTATATGGGACCGTTCGCGGTTCTGGTAACAAAGCCAAGTGGATTTATTGTACAAATCAATGGACTACGATACACCATTGCTCTCGAGCGTCTAAAGCCAGCCCTTCTGGAGCACGCACCCATGAACTTCATCGCATGCGAGACGCGCGAGGAAAGTCCGAAGTCTCGGAAAAAGTATGCTCAAGTTCACTGGACAAACTAATGACCACAGCTAGCGTTCCAATTGTATGTTGTTGTTATTCTTTTTGTTTGATTTAATCGCTCGTTGGGGCTCCTTGCTAAGGCGAGGGGGGGGCATATCTGTAGGGTGCAACGCACCCACAAATTCATCTTTTTTATAAAAAACAAAAGGTGGCTCGTGGCGCACTACACGCACGCGCCTCGGGGAGGTCTTGCAAGGAATGCTCTGAAGCCGCCATCACAGGCAGACACGTCGTTCCGTTGTCTCGTTCTATGTCCTCCCTAAAGGGTGTTGGCCCTGCACCCTCTTACTCCCGCCCCCCCCCTCCTCCCCGCGCTAGGCTTCACCATCTCTGTATTTACTGCAACGGACGCTTTTCAGGAGGTGGAGATGCCAACAGATATTAACAATCTGTCCGCTCCTGGGTTGTCCAGGATGGTATGGAATGGCAGACGCCCTCCCGTAAATCCAAAAAGAAGCAGCCTGTAGTACTGCCCAAATGATGACCCCTTCAGCTGCCGTATTGTGGCCCTATCTTCTACCCAGTTTTATTGTTCTTCATATTTTTGTGTATTTTACTAGGTTTTATTCAATATTCATTTACATATTTACACATTTTTAATAGATGAATAATTTACATTTTTGTTTTAACTGGAATGAAACTGTCGCAGTATTTCAAGAATTATAGATGATGTTAATTACTTCATGAATGAGATGCGGCCCATCGCTCTTGCTTTGCAACATACCCAACTTCAAACTAATAATTTTAACATCTTGAGCCGTCATCAGGTTTTTAGTAAAGACCATTCCTTTTCGACTTAATCTGGTGCTGTTGCAGTGGTTCCGCAGGGTGCAGACGCTTGCTCTCAGCTATGCACGCGACTGGAAGCTGTTGCACTGCGTCTCCTCGTGGACTACCTTTTAACATTTTTTCCTCATACTTGCCACCAAATATTCTTCTGAATCTTTAAGAGCTGCAGAGACTTTTACGACCCCTTTCTAAATAATTTCTTTTAATTTTAGTTGATTTTAGCCCTCATCATCACACTGTGGGAACCCGTCAAGGGTCCGGTGGTGGGTGTGATTGAACGTGTTTTATTGTCTTCTGTGCTGTGCCTTTTTAGGGGAGAAAACCAACTTTTGTAAGTGGGGCACTCAACTTATGTGTATCCAATCATATTTTTTTGCTTCACTTTCATTTCTTCTTTGGTTCCCTTAGAATGTTTTTCGTAAACCCTTCGGAAGTGATCACCCTCCAGTTGTTTAAGAGTGTACCACTTTCTCGACAAAATTTTAAAGCGCGTCGCCCGGTGGAAGGTAGACATTGCTGAATGGTCGCGTTTTATTCTTCACTCCACATTAGATCCTTAGCCTATTTTTTCTATGTCCTTTGAGAATGATACACTTTATGTTACTGAACAAATACCAAGCGCTTCTGAGCAGTTCATTCCACAGACATCTGAAATATACCCCAAATATAAACTTTCGTGGAAAGAGGAGTGTGCCACAGCAGGGTTGATCAAAATAAGGTTGGGGACAGATTTCGCAGATACCCCACTTCACGCAACCTTGTTTTGTTCAAGCGACGGAAATTAAGGCTCGTTGGATTACAAAGCAGGCAAAGCGGAAATCTTGGATAAAGTATCTTTTCTCTAACTAGTTTGGTTTCCGCGAAAAAGGCCTGTGACCGATATAGGAACGTAAATGGGTTTCATAATTGCTTTGCCATCTCAACGTTTAACGCTCCTCCTTCGTCGCAAAAAGACACCGGTAACATAATCGGGAAACATTTTTATAATTCATCTAGTTCGGCCAACTACAGTATTATTACCTTCGGACAGTCGAAAACTCCTGCGGAGCTACAAAAGCTAGTCATGTCAGGAGGAAATCCCGTATGTAAAAATCATTCCTGTACGTAATGCGAGCTTGAGATGACCCTTAATGTAACAATCTCTCTGCCCCTGGGCCAAGAGCCATCGTCCGTCACCAAATTGAACTGCTTGAAAGCTACCCTCTCAGAAGAAGCCGCGGCAGCGAGCTTCCCGGACTACCAGCCAAGGCTCTATGCTAGCAGGACGCTCGACACATCCTCAAAACCCGTTTTGGTGACGAGAAAATTTACAGTACGACCACATATTTAAACCTATAGACAGGCAGCAAATTGCATCATCACAGGATGTCCGGCTGTCAGACGATTACACGACGATGTTCAAAGACACATACGTGGCTATGGTAACTTGGGGTCAGCGAGAACTCCCTCTCGAACCTTCTGCAGCCATTATTAGATCGGCTGCTTCCAGAGGACATTGTTCTCATATATCATCGAACTGTTGGACGTGACAAGTTATATAAGCGACTGAATACGCAGTCAGCTAGTTTAAAGAACGGCTCCGGTAACCACGCTTAAGGTCTAGAAAAAGAACTGACGACCCTTTTATGGTTTCTGCGCGCGGAAGTTGGGAGTAGAGAGAGTACATCGTGTTGCATGAATGCGTATACCGTCAGGGATAATTCAGGAGAAGAAACATTATTCCTGTCTTTTGAATGTAAACATGCTGGTAAATCGTGGGTGCGCAGAGCGGCGGTGGACACGCCTACATCAAACAGATAATCAGGGATCCGATTTTTGCAAGTCCTCAGGCTACAAAACCGAGTCCTGCACTAAAGCACATCTTTTAAAGAAAAAAAATGCAAGTCTTTTGAAGGCGGGACGATGTTTCAAGTGCATTAAATGAAATCATCTTTCCAGGCAGTTAAAAATCAGGATCTCATGTTCAACGTGCTAAAGCCGGTATGCCACAATAACTTGCAATCCGAAGTTCACAACAACCACAACAAACCGATTCAAACGAAGAAGGGTAAACTTCCGACTGCTCCAGTCACACACCAAGCAGCCGTGACCGACAACGTAAAAAAGACGGCGCTCCCGCAAACAGCTAGAGTGTTAAGCTGTGGCACCAAACAGCGCGCATTGACAAGATGTATCTTTCATGATGGAAGCAAACGAACATTTATAACTGAAAAAAAACTGTTAGAAAACGTAGATGCCCACATCTGTTTTATGAGAGGCTATAATTTGTTTCAGCCCATGTCCAGACGGGAGCTGGCGCCAGAAGTTTATGGACCGATCAAACAGCCTCAAAGCCCATGTCACTAGGCCTCCGTTGTACATCATTAGTTCAGCCATGATAGAACACGTACCAAAGATAAGGAAAACCATGTTGATGCGCATTTCGTGCAATCTGCTTGGTCACATCATGTTTGCTGCATCTCGACAAATTGTGGAACAAAGTATACCAGTATGCAAATTTGGTAATAACACTGCTCAGTCCAGGTTTACTGACTCTTGAAAACAGAAACAACCGACACAGCTCTAAACTAGAAGCTCTCGAAGCTTAGCATATTTGTTGACAGCGAACCTGCATATGTGTCCGACGATGTTACCGAAGAGCTTGATCCAATGGGAGGTGTAACAGCCGACATCTGTAATCAAGTTTCTTCAGTTGGTTTCGAAATATTGTTGGGAGGTGGACATTCCTGGCATTTTGTTACAGGCAAAATCCGCAAAGTGCAAGGGAAACTTCAAGTTGTCGAGACTACTCTTGGTTGAACGGTACAAGGCCTGGCAGATTTCGGAGATATCCCGCTTCACGCATCCAGGTTGAGCTCAAGAAACGAATAGCCAAGGCTCGTTTGTCTAGGAAAGCAGGCAAAGCGAAAGTCGTGGATGAAGCATATCATTTTGAAGCGCAGCTCTTAGGTGCCCGTTTCCGGCTTGAGCAACGTCCCCGTCGGCGTCCGCGTCGCCGTTGGCGTCGGCGTCGCCGTCGTTGTCGGCGTAACTGCGTGGTGACGGTTACACCATCGTCATCATCACTGATGACATCATCAGTGACGTCACTGATCACTTCATCGGCATCCGCATCGCCATCGTCATTGATGACGTTATCAGTGACGTCACTGATGACGTCATCGTCATCCCCATCGTTATCAGTGACGTCACTGATGACGTCATCGGCATCCGCATCGCCATCGTCACTGATGACGTCATTAGTGACGTCACTGATGCCATCGGCATCCGCATCGTCATCGTCAATGATGACGTCAGCAGTGACGTGACTGATTACGTCATCGTCATTGATGATGTCATCATTGACGGCACTAATAACGTCATCGACATTCGCATCGTCATCGTCACGTGACCCCCATTAGGTCACGTGACCCCGGTGACATCACATGACCCCCGTGAGGTCACGTGACCCTCGTGAGGTAACGGCGACGCCGCTCGAAGGACGTGAGGAGGAGGGAAGAAGGGTATACCTTCCCCTCAGTACCCTTCCCTCCTCCTCCTCAAGAGCTGCGCTCTAATTCGGCGTTAAGCCGGGAGCACATTTGCGAAAAAACGAACCGAAATTCGAACGGAAAACGGAGGCTGCGAAAATCGTAGCTTGCGATTTTCGGAAGACAAGCCACATGAGGTGGAATGCGCGCCGGTGGCTGCCAAGCGTGCACAGCCGAAAAGAAGAATCGGCTTGTCTGTACGTGTTCGTAGAAACTTGCACAACTGCATCCATTGCGTAAAACCTCACCTTTTGATCCCATCACCATTGCTATAGCCTTCCAGTGTTCCGACCTCACGAGGCTGTTCCGGTAGTCTGGCAAACTAGCGTCCAATATTTCGCACCTCAAAAAAACTTCAGCTCACTTGCGTCCTTACGTTCTGCTCATTAAAAGCTCGTTGAATACCACGCGAGCCTTTGAACCACCACCCTTTGAGACAGAGACAGAACGGGTTTCCTCCGAAGGTTGAGACGAGAACGCCTGCGCTGCTTCCGAAGCTGCGTGAGCCGCCATGTTGCGAGCCGAACGTATCTTGTCGTTCCGTCCTGCTCCGGGCTTTCGCTCACCGAGCTCCTTCGCCCGGAATTCAGAGGCGCCGTGCGAAAATATCTGGCGCTGCAGATCGCGCGAACCGGACCCGATTTTCGGAAAAGGGGAGGTGCCTAGCTGCCATGCGATTTAGGTGTGCGGTTTTCGCACAAAATCCGGCTTTTTTCGCAAATGTGTTCCCGGCTTTACAGGGAGTTGTAAACGGCTTTCATTTTGTTAACTAATTTAGTCCCTGCCAAAAAAGCCTGAGGCAGATTTAGGAAAGTAAATGGCTATTACAGGTGCTTCGCTATCCAAACAATAAACCCTTCTTCTTCTTTACTAAAAGACATCAGTAACAAACTCGGAGAACTTTTTTATAATTCATCTACTTCGGCCAACTACAGTGTTAACTTCGGTGAGTAACAGGAAGTGTAAATCGAAACCTTCCCATGATACTTGTCGCTCATAAGGAGCGCCATAAAGATTGGGATGCGAAGCTCCCAGAAATAGCATTCGCACCCTCACCACGGTTAACCGGTCAACTGGGCTCACCCTGCCCAGCTCAACTTTTACCAGGGAGCTTGCTTTTCATCTCATTAGCACTCTCCGTTCGACAGATCTCAGGGCAAAGAACCGCAACTTCACGAAGTTCGCAGGTGATCTGCGAAAGTGTTTCACTTCCAACTTTAAAGACGCCCGGGAAAACCTCGGCGCTGCCAGAGTGCAGCAGTCCGACCAGTACAACCAGGGACGCCGAGAACTGCAGTTCGAGGTGGAAGACTTCGTGCTCCGGCGCACTCATCCCTTGAGTGACGCGGCAAAAGGCTCCATGGCCTCACTGGCCAAGAGGTGGGATGGTCCATTTCCTGTAGGCAAAAGCTTTCTCCGCCTACATTCACCCTAATTCATCATATTAGTGGTGAGCCCACAGGACCAACTCACGTCACGAACCTTGAACAATTCCACATCCTGAAAGATGGTTTTTCACAGGATCGGACCGATGCCTACGAAGGCCTGGTCCAGCGGCCCCCTCGCCACACACACACACAAGCCGTACAACCCGCGGCGTCAGGTACAGCTGAGAGAGAAGTCATACAGCGGTGGACAAGATTCCTCCTCTTTTTTATTTCTGTCGAGTTTCGAGCGTCGTATCTGGCATGTTATCCAACGGATCTGATCGCCTTTCTGATGGGTAGGAAATTTTGCATCACTGTGTGTCCACCCCAGATTCTTCATTTTTTTATGCATTATAGAGTTAGTGGTTACACATAAAAGTAACCAAAGGCAATGTCGTGTTCTTATTCGTGAAGATGGATCACGGTCAACGCCATTTCCAATCACGGCCACCTGGACGCCAGGGTTGAAGGACATATGGCGGTTCAAGTCACCCAGGGCGGCAACCGTCCAGGCCCACCCGACGGAACCGCGGCCAGTGGGCAAGACGTACCAGAGGCACCAGAAACGGCCTCTGCCGGCGTTGGCGGGAACGACCGCAAAGGACGGCCGCGACCTGGACAGTCCTCGTTGAGGGCACCTCCCGAGGTGGGGCATCGTAATTCAGCTGAAGTGACCAGCCCAGGCCAGAGCGCGAAGCCCCTCCACTGCAGTACCGGAACTGTTTCGGGGACGAACTTTGGACCAACGCCACCCCACAGAGCAGGCCGCGCAGTCCACTTCGGAGGAGATGCGCCTCCTTTGCCCACTGTTTGGGGTTTATGAGATATGCTGGGCGGCCCACCTCCAAGTGACCCTGCATGGAGAGCGGGCAGACGCGGACAGCATCACCAGGATAAATTGTACCGGCGACCGTGACCTGGAGTGCCCCTTAGCGCTCACAGAGCGCCGCCGTCCAGAACTTCTGCGCCGACACCCTCCAAACAAAAACCACGACGACACAGTCAATGACATGCCAGAAGCTTGGGGGGGGGGGGATGGAGGGGGAGCGAGTTCTGCCACCACGCCAGGGGCCGCTGCCGACCTCCCAAAGGGACAGTCCGAAGCGCACAACTAGCGCATGAAGAATAGGCGCGAAAGCCTCTAAAGGAGGGGGGGGGGCACGCCCACAGAACGGGCAAGACGGGACGAGGTCACGGAGACGTGTATGTGGAACGCCACGGCAGCGTTATACTTTACTACTAACAAGCCGTTCCTGTTACACTAATAAATGTAGTTTCTTGTTCTGGAAACCCCGGTTTTGTGTTCCTCCGGTGTGGGCATGCAGCAAGGCAACCTTACCACAATCTCAAATATGACACCCTCCCTTTTGTTGTTACATTCCTTTGTTTTTCAGCAAAGCTCTTACCATATGCCAACCTGCAGAGTGTTTTATTTGTTGATTATTTTTAAAACTTTGCATGCAATTAAGGAGATTTAGGCATGGTATCTCTCTAATTATTGTAAACCATTATTTACTTTTTAGTGAATGGATGCCAAAATGGTTCCTTGAAGTTAAGTTATTTGTTTATGTATTTCGGGCTAAAATATCGTGATAGTGGTGACTATTAAGCAGAAATGTTCAAGCTAGAAGACATGGTTTTCTGTTTACCAGAGGAGTACTTCAGCGTTGATATTGCCAGGCCTCATGCAAACGAACTTTACCGTGGTAATGGTTGAAAATGATGACAACGGTAGTGTTTGCTGCACACTGGAGTGCACTAAGTGAGTTGGAAAATTTACGATGAATGGCTGAGATTGCAAGGAGACTGGAGAAACCTTTTAGTGGGGCTTATTTTCAAGATATTAGCTGACAAGAGAAGTGTGTAAGTAACAGTGAGCAAACGTTTATTAGTATTCCATCTACAGAGGTGCTTCTTTAGTTTTGAGGAATCTCTGGTTTTGTTTATTTTTAAAACCCCATAGTACTGTCAACATGTATAATAAGCTGATTGTGATGCCAAAGGGTTCTCTAATATTTCAGATATATTTCTACCTCGTAATATAAGCATCACTTAACTGTTTAGGCATTTAACGTGATGGGCACAATCTTACAGTTAATCTGGCTACCAAAAGACAGGCGGATGAATACAAACCAAAGCCTTCAATCTGGAGGAAGCTACTACCAGCAGAAGGTATTTGTTTAAAGGATAGTTGTTGTTTTCAAGAATAAAAGAACTGTGTTTACACATTACGGACAGGTGGAGCATTCAATTGTTTTCACAAGATTTCATGGTAATATTATCAATCAATAAATTATGTTTTATTATGCTGGGAACAATATAGGGGTAATTTCCTAGCACAGTTTTAACCAAGCACAAATGGCACATAATACCTTTATGTTCGAAAGAAAAAAAGGCACTGTAACATTTGGAGGCTGTATTTTTTAAAGAGATAGCTTGATTAAAAATATTTCCTGGAGTGCTTTCCTGATTAGGTTCACTTTCCTTTTCCAGAGTTTCAGCGAGAAGTTCTGATTCGGCTCACAGTACTTCTCTTGATTCAGCTGAAACAAGTTGAGTTACTACGACCTCTCACAGCACGGCACTCACGATATGAGTGTCTAGCTCATGTTGAAGACCGAATATTGTGATTTCAAGAGCCTGAAAGCATTTGACTCTAGAATCCAAAAACAAGTCAAGGCAACCTTTGGAGGTAGAGCATGCTGCTTCTTACAGTTTATTTGAATAAAGGCATTCCTCATACTGTCAACATTGAACTGTTATTCCAAAATGGATATCACCGCCACTGCTGGCTAATTATGGGAATTCGGACATACATGTGGTAATTGTATATCATGCAAAGCTACGCACTTGGAAAAGCAAAATGTACTGGGACGCTTGGCAGGTGCCTGCTGACTGAATCTGATGTGTGAAAACATTGGAAGTCGAAGAAGCATTTTGGTTACAGTTAGGGTTCTGGTTTCTCTGTATTTGCGGGTAAATTCTGAAAACCAAACCTTGGCCATTTTGATTTTATGAATTTGCTTAAGTCGAAAACTCCACAATATTTTTAGTTTTGAAGTGGTTCTGTCAATCAATTTCATTTAAGCCACTTTCTAGAAAAAAATAATTAAAAGAAAGTCGCCACCCTGCATTCTGGAACAATTTGCTTCCGTTTACTGTGGCACTGTGGATTGCTGCCCAGATGTCTTTTTTCGTTGTTGGAAAGGGGCCAGCCTCCCGCGGCAGGATTTGCCTCTAACTAATTACTTACGAATTTTCACACTGAATTTGTGTAACTGCAGCAGCTACATCTTCCGTTGGAGCTTTCAGCAGCGGTCACTGGTTACTAGGGCTAATAACTTCAACCCCTTGAAAATGCATTGACGAGCTTTTATCATGGGCTGGATGAGAAAGCAGGCTGACAATTATGGTAATGATTATCCTCACTTTGAAATAAATACATGAGACAACAGCGAGTACTTAGATTGCAAGTTGGAGACGATCTGAACCTCTAGCAAAAAAGGCTTCATGAGTGGAAGATCATATCGAATAGAGCACTGCACGGGCCGCCTTTTCCAGCCCAGACCCGGCCTGGACACGGCATTGTGGTAAGTTACCCATGCGAGCCCGGCCCTGGGGTTGCAATCCATTTCCCAGGCCCGGCCCGAGCCCGAGCAATTACACTGTTACCCGGCGCAGCCCGGCCCGGGCTGGCCGGGTAACATAGATATTGCTCGGGCTCGGGCCGAGGCCTAGCAAATGTAGCGTTCGTATTCCAGTACCCTGTGAAAATACAAATAACCCGAATAAAGTAAAGTAACAAAATCGCGATCCTATAGAGTGGTATTAGCCTAATTGATAACATTTTAAAAGGGTGGGCTTTTATTATAAGTTCTCACTCTGGTTTTCAAGAAATCCAAGGCTTTCCAGAGCGCTTTCAAGGGTTACTTGATCTCATAAGCTTCCATGGTCATTCGTATGTCGAAGAGAACCTTGTTTCTATTTTTTTTTTTCATTTTTGTTTGACGAATATATCTATACATTTTTGGATGGGTTGGAAAAAATTGTTTCTTTCTTACGCCGTTCCAGAGATAGAGCCACAGTTTTATCACTGCTTCTACCGTATCACTGCGAGTTCTACCTCGTCAGAGCTGATGTTAACGGAGATTATGAACCATGTTGCTGCCCGAAACACGACCTACAAGATGGTCGATGTGAGGACGCTCGTGAACAAACAATTTGGCAAGGTCACCACTAACAAGTGGATTAATGCCGTGAGGCACGTAATTGCCGTTTGAGGAATCTTCAGACGAGCGGTGCCACTACTGCCCGCATCCAGCCGATCGTCATCCCACTGGATAGAGATGACACCCCATCAGAGAGTGGTCTATCGGGTGTTCAGCTCCTTGATGAAGCTTAACGCTAACATTATGGAGAAAGCGTGCGAGATCTCGTTTGTTTTTTATCGTTCCCTATATCACGGTCTACAAGATGTCGACTAATTACAGCTCGAATGCACTCTAGCAGTGCTTACAAAACAGTCATTTTAAGGACCCCTGCCTGCTGTAAATCAGATTGTCTGTCTTGTCCACGACTGACCTTCCATGTCTCATGTTGTCATGCTTCTCTCATTCGTTACCGTATAGCACTGTTCATGGCTTTTTGATATAGCAGCCACCAAAAAAACTTTTCTTTTGGTTGCGATAATGTATATGCTGGTTTATCTATTCCACTGCGCCATTAATCAACAGCAAAGAGTGTAACATCAGCAAAACTAATGTTTGCAGCCCATCTACGGAAAGAGACATCAGATTTCATATTGGCTTTACACTGACTACACATCTTCGCTATGCAACAAATCGAATTTCGACTGCAAATATACTTTTTTGTATAATAGAAACGACACAACATATCACTGCCAGTGCTTTGCTTAAAGGGCCCATGAAACGAATTTTGGGCTGCTATAAATCAATTTATCTTTGTATTTTACTAATAGAACATCGTTCAGTTTGCTAAAAGCAAAAAAAAAGGTAGAAAGTTCAAAGCCTAACTTTCGGTACGAAAATTTGAAAACACAGCGGACTCTTTAGTACCTCCTTCCCTTCGTAAGCTATCTGCCTTTTCTCTGTGATACATCCGCGGACACGCAGCACGTCATCGGGCCCCCGCAGCGCGTCACCGGGTCCAAACGAACGTCACACGACACCGGAGCTCACTTAATCCCTTCATCCTTAAGCTGACATTGTGGTGGAAGCTACGCGCTTGCCGGACCGATAAGCCGCCCCCTCTCATCACCTCACCTCAATCTCTGCGCGTCGGTATGCGCGAGAGAGCGTGATCACGCGGCAAAAGTGTGACTGGCCCAACGAGCACGTAGCTTCCACAGCACTGTCAGCTTCGGGGTGAACGGGGTGGGGAAAGCAACTTTTGTTTCAATTTTGAGCGACTGCTAATCTTCTAGGGGGAGAATGGATATGTCCGGATTAGACAAACGAGAGTCCGAGCAAGAGGGGACTCCCCCTTTCCGCCTTCTTGAACTGTTTGGTACAATGCGTGATTTATGAGTTGAGGAGGAAAGCTAAACAGGAAAAAGTTGGAAAAGCGTTTAATGACTCCTTTAATAAAATAACTGGTATGTATGTCGTCATTTACATGACTGAGGCAACACTGGGAAAAACAATACCCTGTGTTAGCACAGTGGAGAGAATAATCCCTGTGCAAGTGCACTGTTTCGAAGTACAGAGAGGACGCTAGTAGTATATAATAGGATCAGTGTTGGCAAGTGCCTTAAGTACATTGTACTTAAAGTAATACTTCAAGTAGGTTTAAAAAATTTGTACTTTACTTGAAGTACATTCTCAGTATGTACTTGTACTTTACTTAAAGTATTTTTTCTGGTACTTTCCGAGGAAAGTACAATTCCCGACTTCAAATTACGTTCCCCATATTTGATTTTGTTAAATTTGTATCTCGAAATTATGCTTTGTAAACTCCGAAGAAATACTGAAAGGGATATTCTACTCTCACCAGAAACGCGAGCAGACGACGCATCCCTGCGTTTGTTCTGGGGGCGGCTTTCCCGTAGCTTTCGGAACTCTCGCCACTTCTCGGTCGGTCAGCGCAAGCAAGGAGGTCTAAGATATTAGGAGAGCAAAATTAATCAAAATGTATCACCTGGGACTGTAGTACGGAAAATTTAAATTTTTAAGTCGAAGCAAAAAACAACAGAGGAGAACGTCGCCATGTTTTGAGACATTATGTTTTGTATTTTCCTTATATTTGTGAGTTCCTTAATTTTTTCACACCCCAATCTCAGGTGTCACTTTATGATTAATCATCACCAGCGCGCTTACACACTCACTGTTTTTTTTTCATTTCTTTTTTTCACTAAGAAGAGGACATTTTTTTATGAAAGGATTTCTTGCTGAAGCTACGAGCTGACGTCATGCTCTCTCCCAGTACATTTAACCCCCTTGGCTGCAACAATCCAGTGCAAGGGGTGCCAAATTCAGAAAACGAACTTCTGAATTCGGCTCTATTGCAGAAAATAACCACTCTGTGGCCACTTGAATTCATCATATATTCGCTGCCGTTTTTGAAAATATAGGTCACGCCAGTTAAAATACATACCAGTTAAAAAATCACTGTATAGGGGAGTGAAAGGGCATCATGAAAGATTGTGTTAAAATACTTGTACTTTACTTTGAAAGTACACTGTATTTATAGTACTTTACTTCAAGTACGTTGCGCCCGGTGTACTTAATACTTTACTTAAAGTACATCACGTCTCATTTACTTTGTACTTGACTTGAAGTACCTTTTAGATGTACTTTACCCAACACTGAATAGGATACGATGGAACCAATAACCAATCAATACTGTAACATATGTTTCCGATATCGATATGTTTCCAATATCGGGGTGTCCGGAGTCTGACATCGATATGCGGATATCTAGTTTCTGATATCGATGCTATTTATTGGGGTATCTAATCGGCTGACAGCGTAGCTGACGTACGAGCGCGCTGATTTCGTAGGAACGACCGATTAGTCAATGTGCTTAGATATCAGATTTTTTGATAATCAATAAATTTACAATCGACCAATGATCGATCATCGGACGATAGTCGATCATCGACCGATCATCGACCGTTGCTAGTCGAACACGTCGGTTACTTCATGTCGCATGACAAGTTCGAAATTTAATTCCTCGGAAAAAGGCTTTTAAAAGATTTTCATCTGGGCCGGCTTGAAACCAGCGACATTTCGTTCAGCAGCCCGACGCGCTATTCACTACCCCAAACCAGCAAGTTACAATTTCGTGTTTAGACGTTGACTACAACCGTGGGAAGTGCGTTTACTCGTGGGAAAGAGTGGGGACATAACGCTGGATGGCGCGATGTTCAGTGCAGTTGATGGTTTTCCCACAAGATGTCGCCCCAATCCTGGAAAAGTGTGGGGACATGCCGCTGGATGGTGCAATGTCCAGTGCCGTTGTTAATATTCCCACAAGATGGCGCGCGGCTAATCGCGTCATCTCTGCGGTTCGACAGAGAGCGCTCTAGGATTTGAATTGCGGGGCGGGATAAGTGGATTTTAGGGCGTATCACGTGATGTCACCAGGTGAATCCAGCAGAGGGCGCTCCGCATGTTGAGATTCCCCTTTCGGCGATATGTGCTGCCATCTAGACACGCGAGTTGGTTCAAGAATAAGTTGCTAGGAAACAACGCGCGTGCGAAGCCTCAAGCGGTCATGTGATGAATGTCATTTAGATTCAAATTGATGCGCGATAAATGTTGTATTCGCGAAGAAAGGGCTCTGCGGTAAATGGGAATCGACCCGGTACCTTTTTCGGATGGCGCCATGTCCAATGCATATGGTGATTCCCCCCCCCCCCAAGAATGTCGCGCGACTAATCGCGTCATTTGTGCGGCGTAGCCACACCGATCAGCCTAAGCCATTTATATATATTTATATATATATATCTTTCCACTGAATATTCAGCATATTAGTTATGAAAGTGACACGATTGAACGTCAGGCATCAAACAGCTGACATCGTGATTTTCCTTCCAATCATACACGTTATTGTCTTTGGACATGCCACGTCTCAACCAAACCCGGATGACCACTGCAAAGACCAGACAAGCTTGACTGAAGAGATCAAAGTTAATCAATGTTCAAACTTTGTTTTGACAATCCGTGAATGGATGAAAATGTACTCTCCCGAGCAAATCGGCGTAAACTTGAATAAAAAACGCACACTCGCAACCTAAAACAATGTCTTAACGAGGCAGACGTTCATGTCTTGGGGAAACAATATACAGTGCGAAGACACTTGTATAATAAGTGAGTCTATATATCTCCGTCGATGTCCACTCAGTGTGTCTCCAATGAGACGATCGGTCGGAGGAAAGCCCTATGGGACCAATTTAGGTCATGAGGCAACTTGGCGCTTCTTGGATTTTTTGAATAAAGAGTAATAAAACACGCTACGCGTGTCTGTGTCTTATACAAATTTGCAGAGTCAATTGAAAAGACTCCATGCTGTGTGAAGAACATGGTCACATACATTTTTAATTTTTGTTTATTTTTAAAATTACCTGCTTTAGACCCAATGTGAGAGGAATTGTAGCCTCTTCTTTTTCACAATGTAGTGAAGATCAGGCGCACGTCGTTTTCTCAAACTTTTTTCGATCATCCTGGCCTTGATTTTCGGGGATGGAAACACGTTCCAACGATGTGACTAGCGCCATGTGATATTTGGATAGCTGCGCGGTAATGTATTCTAAACATATTCTTATCCTACCTGGATCCGAAGCCAGGGAGTCGTGATTACTAGTCGATGATGATACCAAGTAAGGCAGGAGTTCTACATATTAAGTGTAGATAGCATTTCATATGATGGCTTCCGCGCGCAGACAATTTAAATCTGGGGCTTTTAGCCGCATGAGTTGTTAGCTCCGTTCATAGATGGCGCACGCCTTTGGTGCTAAGCGTCTTTGTTTTTAGGGTATGAGCTACATCTGGCGGCGTGTGAGTGATGTTGTGTCATCTCATGCTGAAAAGTTCGTATTCCTGAGGCGTGCTCGTCCGTATTTTCGCGCGCAATTCAAGTACGGGTTTTGTGCGTGTGAGTTGCCGATTTCCGTTTGTCGATAGCGCGCACCTGAATCCCTTATATGGCGTAAACATTTAGCAATATCTTTAATCGCGCGACATCTCTCGATAATTTTAGCGTCAACTTTCTCGTGCACATCATATCTCGCTAATTTTAGCGTCTCTTTGCTAAGGAAAGAAATGGCACGGAGCCTGGACCGCATCCATGTGATAAAGACAAAACAGATATGGTGGTTCATTTTTTTTCTTTTCGTTTGCTCTACGCAACAAAGAAACCATTGGAAACACTTTACAGGAAAATGTACAACACAAGAAGTTTTAAGACACACCGGCGGCAAAAAGGTTGGGGAAATGACATCTCGCAAGCAACGCGATACAGTCCAAAATATTTACAGCGTTAGGTCGTGTAATGAGAAAGAAATCACGCGATTCCGAAAACGTTCTCGTGGCCAAAGGAAACGTCGTGATCCCGTCGTTGCAAATGTATCGCTTGTTGTCAAACGGATTCAAAGCAATCTGCTCGACCGATAGGCTTTTGGTCTCGTTAAGTTTTCGAGCAATAAAGTGCTGCGTCACTCTATGCAAAGTTTTCGTAGCGAGAGCGTGCTTGTACAGCTCGTAGGTCAACTTGCGGGACTCACATTGCTTTACTCCCTCGGCTCTTACGCAACATGTGTTGCTGCTTGTTTTGAAGCTGTATAGCATTGGTTTTAAGCAACAAAAAGCCAGTGTGTGGGTAGACGGATATTCGTTTTTTAACGCGCCGAGCTTCATTCCGTTTTCAGTTGAAAATAGTTTGTGACTCTCTGGATATCCACATGTATTCAAGCATGCGTCTTGGAGTTAGAGGAGTTTGTCGCGCACACGACAAGCTTAAAGTCGGTAACGATACTAAATGTAAAGCCTCAGTTTCGTGCGTCTCCAGAGTCCACCGTCTAAAGTTCTGGAAACATCGGCCAGTAGGAGACAGTCCGTCTTTAGATAAAGGTCGCTGTATTCTTCAAGGTTCTTCAAACCAAAGGTATGGAAAACGATTTGTGCATGTTCATAGTCCTCTTCACACACCACGCTAACAGTCAACTTGTTAAAAATTGACTCTCTTGGCGGAAGGCTTCGCCCCTCATAACTCTTAAAGCATGTAATAAGATTATAACAAAATACTCATTTGCGGGTAAGGAGGTTGACGTGCTCAAAAAGGACTGCCGAAGACAACAAAATGCTCTGTGCTCTTAAAGTTGAGATTTTGCACAAGGTTTGCATTAAGAAAAACGAGGCTGTAAGTACATCGAAGGTTACCTATCTCTAACAATTTAAAATTCTGGCATGAGCTTTGGAGTACTTTATTATCCTTCGACTCGAACAAATTAGGTTTTCCTAGAAAAAGACTAAGGCCCTAGGAATGGTTATGCGCTATGAGCGGAATGGTATGTTTGTTGATTCAATGATTTAGGTTACACTGGAAGCAATGTGCCTGCCTATACACTCCCGTCATGTGGTCGTGGTCGCGAGTTTTCATTTTTTGCTAAAGCTTTCGTAGAAAATGCCACAGCGGGAAGAATCTGCGTGGGAAGCCTCGTTTTCTTGAGGTATTTTAACAGACACTTCACTTCACCTAATCAATCGGAATATTTCCTTCGCTAGAAAGTTAAGAATCAAAATGAATCTTTCTACGCAGTCGGGTACGCGATAGAGGTATTCCTCAACAATGGACGAATTTTTTGAGTGGACGACGAGAACGCAGAAAGAGCTGGGGACGTGATTCTTGTAAACAATTCGTTTCGAATGAGTCGGTTACAGAACCGCTTCAAAGTCGTAAACGTAATAAAAGGGAAACTCTCCCATGACATGCGTGCTCCGAAAGTACAGTTCGTCACTCTTGTAGGGGAACACGGTTTTGCCCGGCTTCTTAATTAATCCCTTGGGGCTTTCCTCCGACCGATCGTCTATTTTGAGACATACTGAGTGGGCATCGACGGAGATATATCGACTCACTTATATCACAAGTATCTTCGCACTGTAGATTATGTTTCCCCAAGGCATGAACGTCTGCCACGTTAAGACATTGTTTCAGGTTTCGAGTCTGCGTCCTTTATTCAAGTTTACGCCGATTTGCTCGGGAGAGTACATTTTCATCCATTCACGTATTGTCAAAACAGAGTTGTAACATTGATAAACTTCGATGTCTTCCGTCAAGCTTGTCTGGACTTCGCAGTGGTCGTCCGGGTTTGGTTGAGACATGGCAAGTCCAAAGACAATAACGTGTATGATTGGAAGGAAAAATCACGATGTCAGCTATTGGATGCCTGACGATCGATCGTGTCACTTCTATAACTAATATGCTGAATCTTCAGTGCAAAGATATATATAAAAAAATGACCTAGGCTGATTGGTGTGGCTACGCTTCACAAGTGACACAATTAGTCAAGCGACATTCTTCGGGGGAAATATCACCATATGCATTGGACATGGCGCCATCCTTCTCCTGTCCCACCTTCCTAGTGCTCGCCCTTTTTTTGGCCTACACTGCATACAACTAGCGACGCGGACAACTACCAACGTGCGCGACCAAAAGCGTCGCTGTGGTTGAGGTTTGCAATTTGCCGAACCATACCTTCCTGTATACTAATAATGATTACCCAATCACCGGCTAACAGGAAGGAAATCCTGCCAATTACATATAGGTAGAGGCAAATGTTGCCAATCAGGACAAGGCAAATTTTGTTTGTGACATCACGGACGGAAATCATGAGAGGGCGACACCGATACATCTTGGAACTGATAGAAGTGGAGCATAAATAGCTCTGATGACTGCCTGGTCCGGTTCTCTAGATGCGCAAGGGCCACTAGTCCTCTCACTCAAACCGTGCTTTCAGCTCTTCATTCTGGTACTTGTGCCGCAAGTTGTGGAAGCAGGGTTGCAGCATCAGCTGAAGGAGTTGAAGGCTCACTTCTCAAAATACAAAGCATAAAGGAAGCCATCACATAGAACAACAACAAAAAAATCATACAAATATTTAGATTAGAGCTTTGAATATTTATCTTAACCACCCAGGTAATGTTAAGATAGATAAACCTTGCAGCAGAATAAGCCTCACTCAAATTGCAGCCACCTCGGTCTGGTTTACAACCTGATAACTCGGAATCAGAGGAAAAAAACTTGCAACAAAGCCAAGTTACAATTAGTGGCCAATAAGACAATAACCTGTAAATATTTAGAATGCATTAACAAAGAAGATGAGCACGGCCATGACAACCTGCTTGACTGGCAATACCAAGTTAAGTGTCGGTCAACCAAACAATACTCTTATGCCCTTGCAAACGGTGGTTACAACAAAGACTACCACCTAAAAGATATCCCGTCACCATGCCAAACCCTGCTGTACAAAGGGAAGTGTGAAGAGCAAGGGCCACAACAAAGCACTTGCCTCTCAAACCTTAGCTGTACCACAGAAGACGGTCTACTTTGATAGAAAGGACGTAGCCTTGCAGCTATTATTTCAACTATCCATTCATGTGATGGAAATAGTATACGAAACATCTATATCAGATCCAAGGTATAGTTTGACGGTCAAGTTGACTGACTGATTACGGAGCGAATTGTACGGAACAGAGGAGCCTGCTTTTTATCTGTTGGTCAGCAATTGTGTGTTAAAAAATTAAAAAGGGCACTTAAGCACTTTCCTGATAGTCTATTTATGGTAATAACTGAATCTATCACTACTATCGCTACTTAAATCAGCATCCGAAATCGATTTCTCGGGAACTATAGTAGACACACCCAGATTTATGACCGTAAATACACTATCGCAGACAGTGGTTTAGTGCCCCTTAACAAAAAGAAAGACCAGTCATTCTAATACAATGCCTGTATGTGTAGCGAGCTTCAAAGAAACTGCTGGTGCAGATAAAAGGCTGTTGATCGCCTTGTGAATGTGCAAAACGGTGCATTCGCGCGAGAGATCATTATCTCTAAAAAAACCGAGTATGTCGTAGAGCTGCGAGAAGGAAAATACGAGGAGGAGGCACTGCGAAAAATCCAAGCGAGCGTTCGCACAACCGAGTCGGAGTTGCCAGAGTCTTTTTTTTCGAACGTGCTTGCGACCTTCGGGAACTTTTGGGGGGAAAAAACAAGCAGCACTGATGTTTCATGGTGCGAAGCAGCTGACTGTCCCAGTGAAATTTTAGAGATGTTTTAGACAGGAAATTTTATACTTTCTGCTTTTTGTAAGCTGATCGTTTTGCCCTCTTTGTTTCTTTTTTTTTGCATTTACGACGAGTTTGGGCTCACACCTTGTCATAAAAAGATTTAAAACACCACCATACGACAGTACTGGCACTTTTCATTAGAACGGGAACAAGCACATCATCCTTTCCCTGGCACACAATTCACTAGGCTCAACAGTCATAAAAAAAGCTTTCATGTAGCCATTTTTGCTTTTTGGACAATTTCTATAGCAGCATTATAAGAAAACGTTCTGTATTTTAAAGGTACTGTCTGACAGCTAGAATCCGGGATCATGGCTTTATCTTTGGCCGTTGCTCCTGGTGTGCAAGAGTTCACGCAGCCGAGGTGACTTCATGAGCAAAGAGCTCGCACTTGTATACCTAGTAATAGTATTGCCATTCAGCTGGATTTACATGAGCCTGAGAAGCAAGTATTTAAACAAAACAATACTTGGTAAAAAAAAAGACATAATAGTGTAAAATGCATACAAAAGCAGAGCTTCCTTTCAAACGAAAATAAATGGGCAATATAAAAAAAAAAATAGAGCGCATGCGGTGCTCGAGGGCTGCATCCCAGAAAGCCGTGTTTCAGACCCCTGGGGTCATATGCGACACGGCATTACCAAGTGGAACCAAGGGATTGGAACAATGTTTTCTGCTGCGTAGGTCAGTGCCGCGCCACTAACAAATCGCAGCAGATGGCGTTGTCCTGGTTCCTTGCTCACACTGGTCACGTTGTGTAGCATAGGACTCTGGTCTAGAGACTTGAGTGCGATGCAGTGTCCTAACTGTGTATGCTGTTTACATGAACGAATTGAATGCGATAATTGGAGTCGATGCATCTAGTGTTATAATGGGTGTACCCGCTACGCCCTTGTACATATAGTTAGTTGTACAGTCGGGAACAAAAGTTTCTGGACCACAGGAGCGTTGGCCGATATGCATTGCTGCGCACTCTTCTGTCGAGACCGGTGCTTGGCGGATGCGCATCCTTCCATACTCACATAGATGCCGATTATTTAGTTTCCGCCAGCCACGCTGCGATTCTTAGTAACTTGCTGTGTGGTGCTGCTTCGGAAGCATCCGTGCCTAGCTTCGCAAAAGTTTGGCGCTAATTGGTGCTGAATTGGCTGGCAGCGAGTCTCAATCAGCGGGACAGGAGGATTAGCCGATCTTGCAAGCTTACACGGCGGAACGCGCCCTTTTGCGCTGAAACACTTCACCCGACTCCGACCTTAACACATATTTTTTTATTCACATTGAAGAACACATAAGCTTTTCCGCCTGCTAGCTGTCTTCTCCAAGCGAACAGTGAAATCACCGTTCACTGCAATTATTTGTTCCAGGCGTCGCGGCATACTCGTAGAGAGATGCCGCCAACTCACGTGAAGCACGGAGGTTCCCACTTTTCTTTTATGCTGCATTTACACTGGCGTTCGAAATGCAAGTGAAAACCAGGTTTCCTTGTTTTCGTCATCAAATCTACGTCAACTGCCGCCCAAATGCGGTTCAACCTCCATAGTGAACGCGCATTACTGCCACCCATATAGCATCGGCCGTGCTACCGGCCTTTCGTGCTCAACAATGCTTTTCGACAACCGGCAAACCATTTTATGTCTATTCAGCCAAATACCCAACTCTTGCTCTATTTCGAAGTCAACGTAAACGATTATTCTACATCGGAAAGGTTGAACGACTGGGCTTCTGGTATTTTACAATATTCAGCAATATTCTCAGTGTGACATACCTTTTATGTGTATGAGTCTTCTATTTTCGAGTGCACTTGACGATAACATTGTCGTAAGGATCAAAAGTGTTGTATGATAATCGGTCATCATATTGTTCGTTACCGGGTAAACAAAGTTACCACAAAAAGCGGCGTGCGCCACCCCTATGAAATCGGCGATTACTTCTTTCTTGCTGCAGGTGCAGCCTGCCAGGCCAGCCGGCGTGGCTTTATAGCTTGATCGCGTGCGCAGCTTGGCGCGGATATTTCTGAAGCGGCAATACGAGGCACATTATAGAGAATCGCACCGCGGCTGCCAAAACAAAAGAATCGGCATCTCTGCCAGCATGAAAAGACACGCATGTACCAAGCGCCGGTCTCGAAACGGTCTCGAAGTGCCATCAGAGGGCGTAGAAATGCATATCGGCCACCGCTCCCGTGGTCCGAAAAATTCTGTCCCCGACTGTGCATAAATGAAGTTTTGACTCTTCAACGGGCCATGCTTACATTTGTGACAATGTGCTGATTGGATTGGAATATAACGGGATATAAACGCGAGTTCACACTGATGTCAAATTATTATACTGGATTGTTGCATAAAGGGGATGCACGGGAAAGGAGGAACACAGCGCAGCCTAGATAATGAACATCCTACATCTCAAAGCAACACCCATGCTGTGACGGACAACATCGACAAGGGCTCTAAATTCTGACCATCGGGTCTTTCAAAAATGGTTCGAAAGCAGGATACACGATTTGAAATCATCCACATACTTAAGTACTGAGTAAATGCCGGGTCGTTTACCATCTTCGGGCAGTCTAGTGCTGTAAGAGCAGATGGGGAAGACCCTGACAGGACACGACACAGCCGGCCACACCAAGACTCTCAAGTTGATGTAAGAGAATCAAAACGTGTGCGCGTTAACACATGTCAAGCAAAACAATAAGGTGTTGTAGAATAATGTACGCAAATTCAGCCCATGCTAGCACTACATTTGGCGTTTGCGTTAGCGCACGCTGTGCCAGAGTCTTTAGAATAACGTTTCTCCGCCGCAATAAAAACGCCTTAGCACGTCGTGCTTGCAACGCCACGAAGGTAAACAACACTATCTAGTTTGCACACGAAATTCTGTAACACGAGAAAAAAACACGTTTCTTGGTTCAGAGGAACACTTTAGATTCATTTAAATAAGAGAATGGAACGGAAGCGGTCGACTGGTAATGTCCACTTGCGTCGCCTAGGCAAGAGAGGTCTCGTGTACTGATCTTCGTACACCGTACCTTCGCTGAGAAACGTCCGTGCTTCGCAAGCATCAAGTGGCCGGCAATCGTTGCCCACCTTGCTGGGTCCTTTAAACGTTTCTGACGTGCTCCTCGTCTAGGAGCGCAATGTCGTCCTGCGTTTTAGATCGTAGTCGAGATGATGTGGTGAGGGTTTAGGACAACTAGTCGAAAGCCAGCTTGTCGACGGTCAACTCATCGGCGGTTCGTTCATCCAATAGGCCGATTTGTCATAGAGCAATTGGTCGCAGAAAAACTTGTCGCAGAGGCAAACTGAACGCCGCTTTTTAAAAACCAAAATATATATTTTCCCCTGACAGACATTTTAAAGCAAATACTGCGCTGTAGTAATCCCTAAAGTCTCGCAAGGTAATTGGCCCCCAGTTTGCCCTTTCTTGTCGAAAATACCAACGTGCCACTTTCACTGCTTTCACGGTGCAGTGTGTAAATTGTTTTAGGGGGGGGGTGGAGGGTCGTGGCTGAGGTGGCTGGGATGTTCATGACCAGGGCAGGGAGGGATTAGGCCCCATAAGCCTCCTCTCTGTCTACGCCACTACAGTGAGTGACGGTAACTACGTCAAACATGTATCAATGGGGCGCGTGTTAACCTACCCAGTCCACCCGTTCAAGCCACTTTGCGGCGACAATCTGGGACGACTTGTTACAAAAGTAGGAAAGAAAATTAACAAAAGAAAAATCCCGAGATGACACATTTTTCAACTTGTCTCATGGTTCTTTCCGGCCTTCCCCCTCTTGTGATGTTTTTTTTCAGTCTTGTGGTTTAACGAGGGCACTGCGCGTAGTCCAGGCATATTGTAACTGTATAGGGTCTTCTTGCAGAGCCAGAGTATCGTGATTCTTTTCATCTTGCTGCCAACTACGTAGTGCACCGATCTGGATTTGATATTTCTCCGGGAAGCGACCTTGCAGGCGTCGAGTTTCGGGCGGATCATGTTTCTCGCTTTGCGTTTGCAAAATATACATCCTATACTAAACTAGACTGAACTGGAATGTTCCTTGACCATTGAGCATTCTGTGTAGACACTCGATACAGCATAATCGCATTGCACTATAATGCAAGCAATGTTTTAAAACATGCTTTCAAAGTCTCGGAAGAAGACGACACGGATGACGATCGCGTGGCTCGCGCATCCGGGTCTCTTGCAGAAGCGACGGTAGCTTCCCGCAGTGCGGCCTTGTATCCAACATGGCCACCCTGGAAGCCCCATTGCGGTACTCTGGTACGTAAGGCGGAGCATATACAGTTACCCTATCGAGACACATATAAACCTTTAGGCCAAAAAGTAAGAAACCACAACATTTTACCTCGAACTGTCATTCAACCTATTCGAGGAATGACCCTTCGACAGAATGCCTCTTTCGACTAATTGCTCTTCGACGAACTACCCTAATACGAATTGGCCTATTCGAGAAATTGACCATTGATGAGTTGGCTGTCGACCAGTTGGCTTTCGACCAGTTGGCCGGATCCCATGTAGTGAAAAATGGCAGTTCTCGGGACCACGGCTCCGGCAGACTCACGACGTCTGCCGGAGCCGCGGTTCCGAGAACTGCCATATTTAAACTGTTCTTGTCTTGGCTTTAGCCAACTTCTCATCATGAATCCTCCTCGGAACAGTGAAAAGACTCTTTGCGAACGCACGCAATTTCTGAAAAATAGCGTGCGCAAAGTGCTAAGCGTGGTTAGCACTCGGCGCATGCGCAGTGGTGACGACGCTAATCTTCGCGCAAGCTAAGCTTTAGCGTGCGCATCTAACACTGCCTAATAGTAGCTACTTTTACATGAATGCGACTTAGTTGCATAGACTTCAGTTGGTGCATCCAATGCAGTCATATAAATGGCATATAGCACTAAGGAAGTACATCGCATTCAAACCGCTAGACGGAGCAGCCCGTGTAAAAGAAGGTGGCATCGCATCTTGACATGGGGAGGATTACGGGAAGGAGCTCCTGCAGGAGACGATGCTCAGAACAGGCAAGTTGCTAGGGGGTGTCCATGGGGCCCGCCTCACCCCTCTTCCCCGAGAATCTTTCATTTTTGCTGAGGCCTCCTCTCCCTCTCCCCCTCATACAGCATTTTCTCATGGGTGGACCCACCCCGAAACAAAATCCTGGCTACGTGCCTACCTGTGAACATGGCAGCAGACAATCTTGTTGTGTTGGCGGTGGCAAAAAGCGGGCAGTCTCGGCTGTCCCTCCGTAATTTTCTCCCGAGAACAAACACAAACTCTTCCTGCCTTTGTAGATGAGCTGAATATTAGCGTCACCAGCGAAATCAGCGCCACGCAGCGGCAGCGCCGAGAAGCTCAGGAGAGGAGGTCGTTTGAAATCTGTCGTCCGCTGTGCGCTGCTTGGTTCTCGTAGGCAGCATGGAAACAAACGTTGTTTCCAGTAATTATTTATATGCTTCCGCCGTGTCATACTTACGCACTAACCAGAAGAAGGTTCCAACCGTCGAAAAATCACTTTGCTTTCATATGTTACACCGATCTTACGCTGCAGTGAAAGAAATTGATGGTGGTCAGCGTGCTGAACGACGAAAACGACCTCCTTTCGTCCGCCATTTTGCCTGACCAGTGCACCCCCTATGGGTCGCTGGAGTCTCGAAAAGCCGAGCTGCTCGGTGAGGGCGGCCCCCATTGTGGCCTTGCGCATTGGAGGGAGTCTCTAGAGTAAATTTTAAGCAGGGACGATGGCGGCAGCTCCAAATGCTGGTACCGCAGAAAAAGTAGTTGCAGCCTCGGCGCTGCTAATGATTGCACCGGAACCTTTCGTCCATGTGGTCTAACCATGATAGAAGTAGCGGTAGTGTCTTGAAAGCGGTTGGAGACGATCTTGCTCATCATGGGGCGTGCAGAATTGTTCCCTCTGTTCTAGAGTGGCAACGCCCAGAACTCTCAGCTCTTTCTTGCATCCTGTAACTTCTAGCAGAGCATTAAAGAAAGTGGTTAAGATCTTTATGCTCAGCAAAAAGCCTCTGCATACGAAACACCGGCCAGAAAATGTGATTTCAAGGTTCCTTTCACGCCAGAAAGGCAGGTTTAACTTTGAGAAGTGACACAACATGGTGCCATCTTAGCACAGGATTTGATGTGCATTAGCGTGAATGATGGCGCACCGGCTTAATTCTGATAGTAATTAAAGTCGACGCACTCAAGTCCTATTTATGTAAACGTGGCAAACCTGGAAGAGATAAGCGGGAATAGACCTATTGCAATATTATCCAAGCATCAAGGAGGATGCAGGGATTGGTGTTCCACGCGCCACACGTGCGTGCCTTCCCCGTTTAAAATATTCGAAGTAAATAACCAAAATAAAACGTTGACGAACGCGCGTGCAAGATGTCATTTGTTTTATGAATTTGGATATAAAGATTACTACTGGTGACGCCAGCATGTGCGGCACGTGACACCAATCCCTGCATTCTCCTTGATGATTGGGTAATATAGCAATAGGTCTATTGAAGGTAACAATACTCGGAAGGAGATTGAGGGAAAGGGGAAATGAGAGAGTGTGGACACATCATAATGCCGAGCTTTGGTTGGAATGATTGGTGTGTAGATCTAAACCTAGCTGCCTTTGTCTTCATTGCACTCTTCGAACGAGTTAGAGTGCGGAACACCAGCATCTGGTGTTTTTTTCTTGCATCAAAATGTGTTCGACACATGCAGTGCAGACAAATGAACCTGGCTTTAGGTCTACCCACTGATCATTACAATCAGAGATCAGCGTCCTGACGCCCATGTACACTCTTGTATCTTCCTCTCTCTCAGTTGCTTGGTGCATTTGACATACTGAAACCCGAGACAGCTAAAGGACAAACACAACGTCGCTATCCAGCAAATCGCCCCATGCCACAAGCATACTAGTAGCCTCTTCTCTTGGCAAATAGCACGCGCTCGCCGGGCGGATTCTTGTGCCGCTGGTAAATCTGGAGCCAGTAGAGCGCTCACCGAGGGGCCGTATTTTCAGACGACGCTATTCGTAGCAGGAGCTCGTGCTGCCACTTCGATGCATGCTCTGAAGCACGCGCCAGTAGCAGTAGAGGGCCTCTGAAAACGATCTACTTAAACTCTAGCTCCAACCGATCCGAAGAAAAGTGGGGGACCGCGTCGAGCGAGCCGCGTAACTTCTCTGCCTTTTTTCGAGGAGTTTAATCAGTTTCAGTTTAAATATTTGTGTTGGCGATGTTGTGGCAGTCACGAAGGTGACTGTGTAACTGTACCAGTGGCACTTTGCAATAGAAACTTACGTGGATATCTGAGGGATGCGGTGCTGCTACAAGGGATCCCGAAATTTCGGTGTAGGGCGTTTCGGAGCGGACCTTTCGGCGCACGGACTTTTTGGTGCATGGACATTTTGGTGCACGGACACTTTGGTGCACAGACCTTTTGGTGTGGGACTTTTCGGTGCGCAGACATTTCGGTGTGCGGACATCTCGGTGCAAAATAATACAGAATCACGAGTTTTTTTTTTCTCCATAAAAGTAATAAGCAATGCTCTTCTGTAGAAGTGATTTTTAGCACTTGATACATTTGTATACTTGGTCATCCATTTACGGTCACTTACCCATATACAATGTAGGTGACTATGTTGGGCTCAGCACCATACTGCGGGAGGACTGGATAGGCTGGACATTGTGTTTAATTTGCCGGTGTCTCTTTTCCAACCTACGCACTAGACGCATCATATCGTGTTTAGGCACTGGGTTGATCAAGACGTTCTCGGCGGCTTCTGTAAAGGGGAGGGCAATGTTATTAGTAATCTGCGTAGAAAGGGTCCCAACAGCAAGAAGCTTGAGATTGTTGAAAATTACGCGAGACATGGTATGCGACTAGTGCGTACGTTCGAAAAGAGACACCGAGAAACGAACTACAACGTTTAACGTCTCGAATCCTCACGCAGGATGGTACTGTGGCTAACGAAGTCACTTAGGTGACATATCACTAAGTGGCCGTAAATGAATGTGCCTGTCCAAAAAAATTATTAAGTGCGAAAAAAAAATTCTGGCTAAAATAGAGCTTACTACGTTTAGAGAAGAAAAAAACGTGATGTCGATTGCCCGTGCATTGAAATGTCCGTTCACCGAAAAGTTCATTCACCGAAAAGTCCGTTCACCGAAAAGTCCGTTCACCGAAAAGTCCGTTCACCGAAATGTCCGTGCACCGAAATGTCCGTGCACCCAAAAGTCCGTGCACCCAAAAGTCCGCGCACCGAAAAGTCCCACAGCGAAAAGTCCATGCACCGAAAAATCCGTTCACCCAAAAGTCCGCACAAAAACGCCCTACACCGAGAGGTTCTAGACCCGTGCTACAAGCACCGTTACGAGCATCAAAAGTAGGCGTTGCGCTATAACGCGGTGCCGTCGCTCAACCACGAACAAGAGTCCGAGTGCGAAACAAGCGCTCGCTATTTCCCACTTCGTTCTGAGCGAAGAAAATAGTTGTGCTCACCGGATGGTTGAAGTTTCCGTGTCTCCGTAGCCGTCTCGCTGCCAGCCAACGGTCAATGACTAGACGCGTCGTCTTCCCGATACCGTTTGACACTCTTCAACAAAGTACTAGTAAGGAACACCCATAATTGAGGTTGTTAAATGTAAAAAAAATAAGCGCGAACGTCGGAGCGACCACCGACAACATCCCCCCACGCCGAACGCAAAACTATGGACGCCAGTGCTGCCAGATAGTCCCACCAAAAACCGCCAAACGACTTGGAGGTATAGCTCAAAGATAGCCAAAGTCGTAAAAAATATATCGCCCAAATTGTAAAAAATAAAAACAATGATTTTAAGCCTTATATTGATAATTTCTTAAACTCACACAAATACACGTTAAAATCTGTTTCAACCCTCTGATGTACCACGTTTTGTGTACATTATGTTACTTATGAACATTTCAGCAAAAGCTTCGGAAGGATGAAAACCTGTACAAAACTGGCCCTTCCTTCGTAGGTTTTCAGAAGTACAAAACACACAAAGACAGCTTTATTGTGAAGCCCGGAAGATATGATCATACAGTAAAAGAACAAAATACAGAAGCAGAACAGTGGAACACTGGGTGTTTCAAACCAGAACCCTAATATATCAGGTCCTTACCAACATCCCACACGTCTCTTTTTCTTTGGGAAAAATATTAGTGTCACCCATTCATGTTCACGTTATTTGTGATTGTGTTGTCCTTTCTTGGGGTAGGCACCGACTGGAATGTATTGAAGTGTATAGCGGTGAAACTGCGGACTTCTCACTTTTACAAACTTGGGTGCCTAAGGATTCTCACAATGGGCACCTAAGCAGCATTTGAAGAGTTCAGTTTATGTCTGGGCAGAAAGGTGTGCGTCCGGGATGAAGGCGCGCGACCGGGCCTTTGGTAATAGTGCAATCTGTTTGGTTTGCTCCACTCCGCAGTAGGGAGGCCGCGTGAACTTTGCAAGCATTGCTTCACTGCGCATTGGGAAAACCTTGAAGTTCGCAGAAGTTTCAACCCTTTCTCCTTCCTTTCTCTCCTTTCGACTAGCCAAAAGAGGCAAAGAGAAACTTTTTTTTTCGAGACTGATTGAAAGTTTGAAAAATAACTAGCCGAATCTTAAGTTCGGCGTCGAACCTGAGGTTTGACAAAAGTTCGCCGCATTCTTAGAAATAGCCCAAAATAGCCACATAGCTAACCACAAAAGTGTGACGGCAACTAGAAAAAGTGTTCCCCAATTTTGCTATATATAGCCCAATCTGGCAACACAAATGGACGCCCGTCAAAACGGGGCGAATTTGGTCGGTAACTAGCGCCGCCTGCCCCATGCAACCTGTTTTGGTTTCAAAAACCGAAAAAGATAAAATCGCCTTATCGGATACAAATAGTACTTAAAAACATTAAAATCATCCGAACCTTAATTTGAAAGGTAGATTGGAGATACTGTTGTCTCTCGTTTTAATACAAAATCGGCCAGTTTTTTTTTTTCAAATGATGCCGTATTTTTGAGCCTAATTATTTTTCTACGAGATTAAATCTAAAGATGGGCGACTTGAACTCAGAGTATGATTGAAGTTGTTTATATGCTTAAATTTTGTCACTTTAGTTGCTGATATTTGACGCACAGTTTCCGCCATATGGAAATAAAAAGGCACGGCGAGATTGGTGAGCTTTCCACCCGCCGGAGATAACACGCCAGCTCGTTGTCTTTCTTGTTCATTGCACGGCGATCCGGTACACCAACAGTTCGAAAGCAGTCTGCCAGTGCCGTTGCCAGGAAATGTTTTTCTTTTCTCAAACCATTCAAAAATAAAAATAATAAAAAATTTCAAAAGAGGAAAATAAATCGCACAAAACCAATTTTAGTTACTATTCTTCTGTTTCTCGGAAGACGAAAATTCAACCTGTTTTATTTCGTTCGTACGATCTTTAAAGAGAAGAGCTTTAATGTGGAACAACAAAAACACGCAATCATAAATATAATATTAGGCTTTGAACCAAAAAGTCCAGACAGGCTCCCAAAATATTCCGGTGTGTTCACTTCTCAGCATAACACTCGGGTATCCGATGACTGAAAACTACGTAAGAGTGCCAAATAATTGGCGAAGTTTAGAATCCGATTACACATTAAAACTGCAATGCGCACCAACCGGGGCAACGAGCAAGTGAAGCGTCACACTCGTTGTTCCTGCGCACCATTTTCAGAAATGATACTGCTATGGTCATGTTTCGGGTTCTTTCCGTTCTTCGTTGCCGTTTTACAAGAAAGTGGCGAAGAAAAGTACCAGTTTTTATCGTTTTGTGGGGTCTAAACATTTAGTGGAAGCCGCCATCGGTCGATTGAAATAAGCGAGAGGACCCTTTCGGGGCTGTCTTGGATGTTCACATGAATGTTCAGAAGCGGAACCCCTATACCCCGTTCACCCTTAGCTGAGACTAGAAGCTCCGTCTTGAGCGCGAGCTTTCTGCCCTTGGTGACACTAAGTCTGAACGCGCAGGCGCGCAAATAAAGCACGGCGGCAGCCATCGAGCTCGCGCTGAAGGCGGAGATTCTGGTCTGAGCTTAGAACGGAGTAGCAAACGCTTCTGGGACGTTGAAGCTCTCATGTATGGCTTCCGTCTTCGGAGTCTCGAGAAAGAACGTTCCGCCTTAGTGGTGCTAACACGGCATGGTGGCCAGGAGTTGCAGCAGGCGGTTTACATTAGAATACAAGACCTGGGGACCAAGGCACGTTGTCTCTACCGCTGATACGCGCTAAGCGGTGCAGTCGCTCCACATCTGTGTCCAAACCAGTACTGCCCCAAACTGTTTGTTTAATGAAATGAATGCTCCGCACAGGCTGGTAATTTGACCAAAATCGAGGATAGCGACAGTGAAACCGACGTCGTTGGCCATGACATCACTCTCGCCTAGGGCGGACGATGCTGCCTGACGTGAAGGCGCCGACTCTGTTAGAGACATTGATGACACGCTTGAAGTTTTAGGTCAATAATTATTCTTGAAGAAAAGCGTCAAGCGACAGCTTTGGCTATTGAACTAATTTTTGAGAGTCTATATACGTAAAGAAACTTTCACGACTCGCGTGTTGAACGCAAAATTATAAACATCACCCACTGCAGTGATTAAAGAAGTAAACTGGGTACACCTTGAAGAAAAAATATTTATGAGCATTTCAAAGTTGGTTCCACAGCGCATATGCTGCCGCTTTTCCCTCCCACTTCTTTTTTTTTTAATTTTTACATTTCGGTTGGTGTATTACTGAAACTAAAAAAAGTACAGGCGAGTAACCCCTTAAACAAATAAAACACAGGACGAAAATAAATTAAAAAAGAAAGCTAAGCTGTTTGTCATTTTGTCGTCCTGTTTGCAGGGTTGTAGGGTTTGCAAAGTCAGAGTATTGCTATTTTGAAATTTTGTTTCGCTGCCCTGATAGTGGCGTGGAGTTCTTGAGACTCAAACAGTAGGGGAACTTTAGTCAAGCCGCCTGGCCTTTTCCGAGGCGAGGCCAGCGTCCTTCGAGGTCAGGATTTCGCGGCTTATGTGACGTCAGGGGCGGAGTCATTCACACCTGAGAGACTGAAGAAAGGCTTCGGTTACTAATAACACAGTCGAGTTTGGCGAGATCTTTTCGGAGAGCCGGAGCCGGACTTGTATTTCTCACGCTCACGCAGTCTACGGACAGTGTTGTGATCTTCGTTTTGCTTTGGAATGTTGTGGGTCCGGCCCCTCGCCGTAGTGGGTTGTCGAACAGAAAGGGGACATAGGACTTTTATTGCCCTCATGAAACAAGGAAAAAAAACTGGCAATGGAAAAAGGAAGAAGGAAAACCATAAAATTTCGGGAGCGTTTCGACCCTTAAACACCCCCTGGCTACGCCACTGCCTGCTTTACCAGCGCGGCCAGCGAGCCCCGATGAGCTGCCACTTTGCGCATGAGCGTCTTCGTGGCAACCGCGTCGTCTTTACACGTACCGTTTGTCGGCTTCCCAGTAGGTACCTTTTTCGTTCTTGTAGTTCGGACACGCTTTCAAACAACGATTCGGGGCAGTGGTTAGCAGTTCGAAAACAAACAAATGTTGGATTATAACGGGTGAAGACCAGCATTCATTTTCTCCAAAATCTCACACAAACGCGACAAAACACAAATCACACTATCGCGTTTGTCGAAGCTAGCTGCTTGGCAGATTTGCCGGAGTCGTGCCAAGCGACACTGGTGATTCCACTGGAATGCTTCGATAATCGATATTCCACAGCAAACTCTTTCTGACAAAAGGCCAGTCTGTTATCATCATAATAGGATTTCACCACGCACATTCAAAAACTGACATCGAAAGCGCGGACGAAGCCTAATTACGCAATGTACGCTTTGGAAATTGTAGCGCACTTCACAGATCCTTTACAAACAATGTAAAATGCACTCCCACTTTCATCGCGTGCCGCTAGTATCGTTTACCTTGCCGAGACACTCCAGATGAAAATTTCTGGTCGGCTAATGGTTCAAATTTTTCACTGTGTCCACCGTTCTTGCACATTCGATGGCGCTTGTTTCGATCGGAACAGCGGCCAATGCGTACGACTAGCACATAATAAATATAGCACACACATTAGGTCATACTTAATTCTAAATTACTCTACCATTGGCGCATCATGGAGCTTCCCGCTTTTGCCGGCACCCCACGCACCACCGGCTGTTATGCCTATCGGCCCGAGCTCGTTAGGCAGATAGGCCTAACGGCGGTAGCACATCCTCGGAGCAGTCCACGTCCACGCACACAATCTCCCAGTCGAGCGCCCGAACGTTAAATAGTCACACCAGCAAGGGAAAACGGGGAAAGCAGACGACACGTGGCAACAACGGCAAGTTCAGATCGCAGAAATCAGGGCCTTTAGCACCACACTGTACCAAGCTGTCCCGTATTCCCGAATTGGGCGCTCGCGCGTGGGCTTCTGGGTAGTCACCGCCGTCGGGCAACGCTCTCCGCGCTCGTCGACGACGAGGATAGAGCACTCTTGGCGGTGACATGCAATGTTCGCGCTCGTCGCTACGAGTGCACAAAAATGTGAAAGCTGCCACGCGCCACCAAAGCTGGCATGCGCCACCGACCTGTACGCACCCGAACTCGTATAGACCAAGGAAAGACAACCTACGTATCTATCCGTGGATCGCGCCGTGTTTATTTACTTTTACTTTCTGCTGTGGCATGGAATCGGTCAGAAATCTGGCCCCACCAGGTACTGACCCAGGTTTTTCCAGAGGAAAGGGGGGGGGGGTCAGCGTATCAGATGTTTCAGAACTCCCCTCCCTCCCCCCCCCCTTTTTGTTTCCCCGCCCTTAGTTTTTACACGTGCACAACTCAGGAGGGGGTCAGAACATCCGGACAGACCGCCCCCCCCCTCCCTTTCATCCGCCACTGGGCCCCGCCAACGGCTCGCTTATCTTTTCGTGATTACGTGAAAGCTTTGTCGAAAGGCCGTTGGCTGTTCTCTGTGAAAACCCAGGGAGATTCAGACGCGCGTTTTTCGGTCCTGTTCCGACGGCGAATTCATTTCACGAAACCCGTTTTGGGAGTCAAGATGCGCCAGAAAAATGCATCGTGTGAAAGTGCCTTAAAACAACACACAATGGTTGCACTACACTTGCGTTTGCCCGAAAAGAGCTTAATTGTCTTCTGCTTCCCCATAGTACACTCAACTTTTGAGTATTCGCCAGATTGAGCGAAAAGTTTGTATTTTGTGATGGTTTTTCACGGGTTTAATATTTGGTGTTCGCCGGCGTCGAGATTTCAGACAAAAACAGCCCCAAAACATTTGGACCTCTTATAACGACCTCTCCCACGACGGGAAACCTGTTGGTGCCAGTGCCGGGACAGGGCGGGACAGGGAAAACGCCGACAGCGTCAATGGCGGCCGATCTCCTGCAGACGGGTGGACGGATGAGAGTATTTTCAACTCCCATTTCGTCTTGCGGAGTGTTGTCATACAGGAACTCCAGTTTAAAATGGACGTAAAATGAGGTGGTGTCACTTTTATACCCCGTGCCTTAGCGACCAGAGTAAAGTGGTGGTTTCTAGTTTATATACTCCCTTGTGCGGGAGTGAATGCTTTAGGCTTGAGAGTTTAATCGGCATCTTATTTTTTAAAACACCCATCCGGGCTACAATTGTTTACAGTGCATCATTTGCTTGTTTTTGAACTGCTAACCGCTGCCCCGAATGGTTGTTTTGAAGCGTGACATGACAACACGAGGACGAACCATACTGACCGATTGCATCTAGGCTAGGTGGCACAAGCTACCGCCCGTAGATAACCCGTTGAGACGATGCGGTTGCAACGGAGAGGCGCATGCGCAAAGTGGGGCAGTTCGTCGGGGCGCGCTGGACCAACGTTGGTCTGCTCTGGACTGTAAACACCATCGTTTGGGGGCTTCTCGGCGCGGCGTTGTGGCCGACGAACGTCAGTCTGTGACGGCGTGCGTTGCGTTTGTCGACGTTGGAGTATAAACATCCCTTTAGCGGCGGGACGACTAACGTCCTCTGCGCCTTTTCCGATCATAGGCCGGCATCCGTTAAGCGGTCGTAGGACGACTTCCATATTTTTCAACATCCACTTTACTTCTATGTTTGAGGCGACGCTACGTCGCCGCGTTCTTTCTTCCTCCTGCTTTTATGTTTCTTTTTTTTACTTGGTGTTCGAACCGTCACGTATTTTGCTTTGTAATGCGTGGTTTAGTTTTTACTTGCTTGTGCTTCGGCGCTTAGTACCTCCGTGTTGTCTGTCACTCTATGCCCAGGCATCTTGAGAGCCGTCTGCAACTTTGGTGTTATTGTTGTGGTTTCTTTCCACTTCTCGTGTGCAACAACCTCCTGTTTTTGTCTTCGAATAAGTTTCGAGTCGTAAATGTCTAGATGTCATTTTAGACTTAGTACATATATTGAAAAACGTAAGGTCGTTAAACATTTCTACATGACTTTTACTTGAGCACGCCGGCGCGTCTGCTATGGATCATTGTTTGTTGTTCAAGCGGTCGCCTTTCGGGCATGCACCTGCGCATACTTGGAGATGGCAGGCATGCAATGTACCACCAACCACAGCAAAAACAAGTTTTTGCAATGTGATGGAAAATTCATCTTCCATTTCCCGAAGACCAAACAAACGAGAGTAATTAAGTTACTTCAAATTAAACTGGAAGAGCTATCCAAGTCTGGCTTCAAAATCGCCACTGACGCCGCAACAGATGATTTTGACAACTTTACGAAGATTGCGGAGAAATTCGCGGACCACATACAATATGCACAGCTGAACACCCTGTCCTATGTAGCCGGGTGGGCAGCCAGTCAGATCTGTCATCATGCTCGCTAAGTCCAACTGCAAAAAGAAACATGAAATACCTCCAAGAACATTTTGTTTAAGAACAAGAAATACTCCCATGCGAAAATGACACCACCTTACGACTTAGTTTGTCACCTTGCCGGCAACATAAGCCGTGACATCAACGCACATTGGATTGATATATTGTAGCAACCAAGAGTTCAGCTGAAGACGCACTTGAAGCCCCTGATCGACACTCGAAACAAAGGCACGGTTTGCAAGGATCGCCTTGGCATGTACGTCAACAAGCACGTGTGTGTACATTTGAACTGCTTTGAAAAGATAGCAAACCAACAACCTGCCAAAGTCACTGGGAGATGAAATGCGACAGCAAAAATGGTAACACACTGCTAGCGCGTAGCAAATTGTTGCGTGCGACTCTTATTCCCCGGGCAGTGTGAGCTAAACTACGTTATTCCTTTCCTTTGTTTTGTTTTAGGGGCGAAGCTCCCTAGGGTTTAGCCTTGTCTGTCCGGTGTCCGTGCTCACATCAATTGCCATCCCATCTGTCTTCTTAAAAAAAAATAAAAAAATAAAAAAGAAGGAAAAAAAAGAAAAAAAAGAAGAAAAAGAAAAAAAAGAAAGAAAAATAGAGAAAAAAATAGAAAAAGAAGGAAAAGAAGGAAAAAAAGATAAAAGAAGAAAAAAGACGAAGTGGTTTCTGAGATGTGGTAGTAACTCAAGAGCTGGGGATGTCATGGATAAAACGTTGGATGTAGCCGCTCAACGTCTATACAGGAGGAGGCGCTGCGGTCAAGTGCGTATATAATAGCGTTAAGCTTTTGCATGCATTGGCTCAACGTTTATAGACGAGAGGGCGCTGCGGTCAAATGCTCAAACG
>JAZHYW010040720.1:0-15097 GCA_037355805.1 Ixodes ricinus | reverse complement strand
AATTACCAAACTTCAAGCTTTTAACTTTCTACCTTATTTGTTTTCGCCCACTAAATGCTATGATATCAGTAAAATCCCAAATCACCGTCCAAAATTCCTTTCATGGCCACTTCAAAGGTGAATGGTGGTGACGTTTCTTGTTTGTTGTGTCACACATGGCGGATCATTAATCCGCCATGTGCGTTATTTGTGCGTCCGGAGGAACTCTTCCGTCAGAAAAATAACCCGGAATTGACGTCACTTACAAAAACAGTCACACAAGTTCATCTTGCTGAAAAAGACCGAGGAGCACGAATGTTATCAGCACATACTACCACATCTGAGAAATTAACGTCATATGACTTGAGGTAACATGACGTGCTCACATCACGTCAATTTCACCGCTAAACTTATCGAGATGAATAAAATCAAGCTTGTGAATGGCGCCAGCTGAACATAAAAAACACTCAGAGAAAAACTTGCAGCATTCGCCCCGCTGAATCAGCAACTCTAAATAATGCCTCTTTTACATTTTCTGCTAATCCTTGATTCCGTTTTTTTTTCTTTGCAAAAGTTAAATTTGTTTCATTCTTTACTCTTAATTTAGGCTATTTTTCCTAAAACTTAATTTAGGCTGTCTTGTTCTTTACACTTCATTCAGGATTTCTTTCCCTTCGCTGTAATTTTTTCGCTGTGTTTTTCATGTTCAGCCTTCACAAGCAATGAACACACTTGCTCAACTTAAGCCCGTAATAAAGTCAAGCGACGTGGTCACAAAAAGTCGTATCATGGTGTCAATTTCCCGCAAATTTTAGCAGGGAATTTGCGTAAACTTTTCATGCGACATCATGCTTTATCCACTTCACCCTGTTCTCCTCGACACGGAATCTGGCCTCAAATGCGCCGGGAGTGCGCGGAGGCGCCGCCTCCGCATATGCAAGACGTCCGCATATGCAAGACGTCCGTATCCGCAGACGCCGCGCGCATGTTGATTTCGTCCTCGATGCCGTCCTAGAGGTTGTCCGGGAGGTCGTCCTAGACGTCATCTGTGACATCGTCCTCTGCAATATCGTTCTCGACGTCGTCCTTGAGGTAGTCCTAGAGGTCGTTCTAAGCGTCATCTTTGGCGTCGTTCTCGACGTCGTCCTTGAGGTCATCCTTGATTTCGCCGTAGCAGGGCGCGCCTTTTTTGTCTGTCAAGAGATGTTCTTGTCATTACAAGAAAACCAGAGCTGCAGCCGCACCGTGTGGCTTCCTCGTGCAATTCAGTCACACATGGCGAAGGATCCCAGAGGTTTCGAAACGTGTCGCTTACTTGTTCTATGGTTCTGGTTGGAGCATTTTGTTTTTATTACAATAGTTCCACCGCAACCGAACGGATTGCTGTCTAGAATGTTTGCATTCAATGTACATGTCTGTCTCAGCATTACGGCTGCGTTTCTTACAGATTTGCAGAAAAAAATATCCGACATAGGACAAACCTCGGCGCTTTCTCCCCAGCTCGTCAAAAAGACAAAGGTTTATACGCATGAGTTGAATAACACCCTTACGTGTACATCTACGATGACGATAAAACTATGCGGCTGAAGGTAAGCACTTGTAACAGTATTTTTTAATAAATATCATGCATGCAGCAACCAGTAGGGATCCATAACTGTCAGCGTGCCGCGAATAACTTCAACCCAAATGTGTTTTTTCGCGCAACTTACGTTCAGTCATTTTTAAATGGCGGCACTTATATGGGTGCTTTCATTTCGATCCTTGCATCGTTTCGGAATCCAATTTTATATTGTAACAAAAATTATGCTTTATAGCATTCTCGAACAAACTGAAAGCGCCACTGGCAAGCTTAGGATATATATTGGTTTTCAAGGTACTGTCCGTGAAACAGACAATGCGGAAACTGCTGTTTTCCCCGGCTGTTGGGGATCCATTATTTATGGCTCGTTATATATTCACGTTTCATAAAACTCTACTATAGTCGGTGACAGTGTGAAGAGTATAGTAGAAGCTCCTCCCACCACTTTCAATTTTAGCAAAGAGAAAGGCAGAGCGGAGGTAACATCCTCTCCAGTGGCATATCTGCTAAAGTTGAAAGAGGTGGAAGGAGCTTCCAATTCGCTGTTATTCCATCCCCGACTATACGATTCGTCTAAAGCTCTCTCGAAGTAGATTTCATTACGCTTAATTGTTTTAAAGAATTATTATACTTTGGAATAACTAAAATACAATCTGTAACTGTGTTCATTATGTCATACTCGGCACAGTTTGGAAAGCTCCTAAGTGGAGTGAAAAAAGCTGCATTTCCTTTTCTAGCAGGTTTTGTAGCAGGAAAAATATTGTTTTTCAGATGCCACTAACACTTTTGGTGCTGATGGCAACGTATGTTAGCAGATCGCTTGAACATGCAAACGTGATTGCAATGCTAAATGTTTTCATAATTGGTGACGATTGCAGGTTCCACTTTGATGCTGAAGAATATTTCTGATTACGTTTTGTAATAATATTACATGGGACGCAAAAGATCATGAAACCTTCAGGGATTACCCCCTACGCATCCCCTGCCCAAGTGACAGAACACCACTTCTGATAAACTTCTGTAATCACTCACATTTGCGGGTCTGCGGGATGGTCTCTTTCTCGGCTAACCGTCGTGCCCCTCGCATTATCCGAGTGCATCGCAATACGTTATGTCCAAGAGAGAGCCGACCCTCACATACCTCGTCCGTTTCCGCGCTTATTGCTCCTTGGCTCGAGACCGCCCGGCGCCACTGCGTCCGACGTGGAGGTCCTGGTGGCCTCTTGGGGCACGTGCATACCAGCGGTGTTGGGGCCCTCGAGACAGAGCCACTGATGTCGCAGCCGCCGCCAACGGGCGTGTTAGTACATGCTCCTTTACGGCGCATCCGCACTGTCGGTTGAGATGCGTTTTCGAAGCGGTTGCGAAGGCGGTTCACGAGCGATTTTGTTCGGACACACCAAGACGTGGTTGGCGGTTTCTCGGTGAAGAAGCATGATCTTTAGAGACTTGCGTTCGTAAACCATAGTAAACAATCCAAAATCCAGTATAATCCAATATCCAAAGCCAAAATTTAGCTATTTCGGCACTCTGAAGATTTGTCTTCACGGTGCTCGCACGAATAAAGAGTTTCGAGCAGCGAATTTAGGGACATGGACCCGCAAAGCACGCCTGCGATTCCATCGACTTCGTAAAAGGAAAACGCAGCCAGGCGAAGGCGCACCTTGCTGACTCAGAAAAGGATTCCCCCGATCTTTCCTTCGAAGTGGACCCTCCCACATGAATGGCTCTCCTCGTTTCCGGAATAGAGGGCCAGTTCTTCATCCGCATTGTTCGCTCTTGTCATTTTCGGAGTTGTAAGCGGCACTGGTGGACCGTGGTGAGGGAATGTGTTGGATGCTACAGTCGGGTAAAATTCAAGAAGGTAGCAAAAATGCGCCTCAAAGAGAATCTTGTATTTCTCCGCAAGGAATCGCCTCCCATTGCTTCCTTGATAGTCATGACATGCGCGAACCAATCTTTTTCTTGCAAGCGAATATTTTTCAACATGGCTACTGGGCAGATTTTCTGCGACTTTAGCTTCTTCCAGCAATTAGCCTGCTCTTTGCCGCTGTTTTACACTTACTCGAGCGTATATCGCCAAGTCGTTACTGCGTCCATTTATATTCCCAATAGGTTCTGCGCGACAGCGTGAGAATTTAGCGAAGGTATTGCCATCGAAAGGTTCCATACGAGTGCTAGGCTTAGCGCCGTGCGTCGGACGCCGTCTCCTTCTTCGTCTGCCGCACATTGAGTCTCTACATCATGACGGCATCGACTATTCATCGCAGTGGTTTCCGTGGAGTGACGTTAAGATTCAGTGGTCACAAAACTCTTTTCTATAGGTGTAATGGGCTCTATGGAATGGGCATGAGTAAACCGCCAACACAGTGAGTGCCTTCACCCTATTTTGACCGTACATTGGCTGGCGTAAATAAATAGTAAGTCTATCGAACTGACGGGTTCGAAGAAATATGTGTTCATTTGTGAAAAGTGACGTCCTTGTCAAGTTTCCGCGTAACAATCAGCTGCACGGTAATCTATGCTCGGATGCATCCTCGGTTGCAACATTGTAACGAATGACAAATGATGAGGCAGCGAACAACTTAATAAACTGACCGTTCAATGGGGCGAACTTGCGTTTAACACAAAAGAGAAGTAGGTTAGCGTCGCAGGCGTCAATGTCGGCGAAACAGCAGTGATCGAGCACTGTGGCGAAACTGACTGTGGCTCGCCATGGGCCATCACCTATGTACACGCGTTGGCTTTTGCAACAATTGGCGTCGAAGGTTCGGCGCGTAGAACATTAGGGCCTCGAACAAGCAACAGTGTTCTCGAATTTACCCAAACATTAAGCTGAAAGAATAAAAAAGACACGTAACTTCCAGGAATCAAACCCTGGGCCTCCAGACGAATGTCAAGTGCGGTAACCACTCGGCCACGCACGCCCCCACTCGCGGACGCGCGTGGCATTGCACCCCCTTTAAAAAGAGCCTCGTCTTGATGCCACGTGAAAGGAAAGAAAAGCAGCAAGTCAAACAAAATATTAGGAAAATACGGAAGCTCGGAAAGTGCAGTACTATCAGGAGTTGCACGGAATCACCGTTCACAGTATTATCGTGCGTAGTACGGCTCGAGCCGCATGACGTGGACGGCTTGAGGTCCTGGTGGGCGGCGTGATGCTTTTATTGTTCCGTCGGGCATCACCTCGTAGTTCAGCTCCCCGAGGCGACGAAATACCTTGTATGGTCAAAAGTGTCATTGCAGTAGTTTCTCACTGAGGCCGTGGCGACGGACGGCGTCCACACCTCTTCCCTGCCTCCGGGCTGGAAGTGGGCATCCTAGCGACGAAGGGTGTAGCGGCCCGCGTCGACGCGTTTCTGGTCTTGAATCAGGAGTCTGGCGAGCTGGCGAACTTCTTCCGCTTGTTGAGCGGGCTTCCTGGGCTTCGTCGCTTTCATCGTGAGTTGGCTCATTGGGCAGCATCGCGTCGCGCATGGTCGTTACCTTCCGACCATGTACCAGCTGGAAAGTGTGAATCCAGTGGTCTCTTGAACCACTGGATTGTAGGCGAACGTGACGTAGCGCAACACCTCGTCTCACGTCTTGTGCTCTACATCGAAGTAGATATAGATCATGTCGGCAATAGTCTTGTTGAGTCGCTCCGTTATCTCGTTTCTCTGCGGGTGGTACGCAGGGGTACAACTGTGGCTGGTGTGACAGAGCCGAAGGATTTCTTTGGTCAGCTGTGACATGAAAGATGATCCGCGAACTGTAATCAGAATTTGGGGAGCGCAGTGACGGAGGAAGAAGGACTGAATTGATCTTTTGGTGACTTCAACAGCAGTCGCCGAAGGAAGGGCTTTCAAATCTGCGTATAGCGTGGAAATAATCTATGGTGACGATTCTCCAACGTTATCCGTGGCTCGACACGGCGGAAAAGGACCAAGTAGATCTATCTCGATCTGCTGAAACGGTAATATTAGTGAATGAGTTGGCTGCTGGAGACCCAACGACTTCGTCGGCCGTTTCTTGGGTCGCTGGCACTTGTGGCAGTATCGGGTGTAGACGTTGTCTGTTTTGGGGAGCTTGGGCCAGTAATGCTTTTCACGAATACGGGCCAGAGTCCGGCTGTTACCAAAATGTACGGACGTCGGGTCGTCGTGATATGCTTGAAAGATCTCCTCTCGAAGGTCGGCTGGGATAACAAGCAGCAGTGGAGAGTAGTTGCCCCTGAATTTATTGTAGAGTACACCTTGTCGGAGGACGAAGGTCGGCAGGGCTCGTGAGAAAACACGTGGCAGGGTACTCCCGCGACCTTCTATTTGCTCAATTGATGCGTGCAGCTCAGAATCATCTCGCTGACGTCGTGCAATGTCGTCGGTGTTCCCTGCTCCTAGAAAGCACTCGTCGTAATCGTCGCTGCTGCCGGAAGGCGTTTAAACAGGCGCCTTGGACACTTGGACAGGACGTCGGCGTCTCTGTGCTTGCAGTCCGACTTATAGACTACAGTCATATTTAACTCGTGTAGTCGGAGACTCCATCAAGCGAGGTGTCCTGAAAGCTCCTTGAGGATCGCAAGCCCGCAGAGCGAGTGATGGTCTGTGACTATGTGGAACGGGCAGAACTTCTTAATCTTGCCGACATGACCGTAAAACGTTCTTTTTCAGTCGTGGAGTCATTTGTTTCCGCTTGGACAATATTCGACTTGCGTAGGCGATTACTTGCTCGGTGCCTTCTTGCAATTGAACCAGTACCGTTTCAAGTCTTGCATTGATAGCGTCAGTGTGAATCTTGATCTCGTACCCTGAAGAAAGTCTACACAGAACAGGAGGAGTTTGGAGTCTTTGCTTGAGCTCGTCAAATGCCTGCTGCTCCTCCTAGGTTCATTCGAACTTCTCGGCGTCCTCCATGAGATTTGTGAGCGGTGTGGAAATCTCTGCGAAATCCTGATCGAAATACAGATAGTAGGCACAAAGTCCTAGGAATCTTCGGCATGGCCTTCTTGCCTCTCGGCGCTGAAAATGCTACGACTGCGCACTCTTCCTGGGTCGGGGCGGACGCCTTTGTTACTAACCACGTGGCCTAGGAACTTCAATTTATCATAGGCAAACCAGCACTTTGACGGCTTGAGGGTGAGTCCGGGCGGTCTGTATGGCTTGGGAACAGCTCGGAGTCGTCGCAAGTGCTCCTCGAAATCGCTTGAAAACACTACGACGTGGTCAAGGCAGACGAAAAGCTCTGGCAATTTCAGTCCTGCCAGTACAGCGTCTATGACACGCGAAAGTTGCTGGTGCCGTGCATATTCCAAAGGGTACCACGTTGAACTCGTGCAGTCCATTCGGCGTGACGAAGGCCGTCTTCTCTCGGTTTCGCTTGTCGATCGACTTTGATCTACCAGTAGCCACTCTTCAGGTCCATCGATGAATAATATCGAGAGTGACGCAGCCGGTCTAGCGTGTCATATTTGCGGGGAGTTGGTAGCCGTATTATTTTGTCACCGCGCTCGGCTGCCGGTGGTTCACGCAGAACCTAAGCGGTCCGTCGTTCTTAACGAGCACGACTGGAGAGTCCCACGGACTGCTTGAGGGCTGGATTACGCCGTCGTTCAGCATTTCTTGCACTTGCTTCTGGATGACCTCCCATTCTTTTACGGAGACTCTGTACGGCGATTGACGAACAGGGAGCGCGTCGTCCGTCAGTAATGGTGCGAAGCTTCGCTACCGTTGTTTGGCGCACCTTCGACGACGTAACGAAACAGTCGCTGTATTCGACGAGGGGATCAATCAACCGTCGTCGTTTTGGGCCTGAAAGATTGGGGTCAATGTCGAGCTGCGATGTCGGCATAATGTCTTGCTGAGGTGACTAGGATTCTTTAGAAATCGCGGTGATTCCGGCAGAGTTCTGGAGTTCCTTGACGTGGCCAGCAGCGTTGTGTTGTTGCTGCCCGTCATGACCAATGTAGCTACATGCGGTGAAGCTTGTTCTGAAAGGCAGCGTTCAGCTGATCCTGGCAAGATGAATAGGCGTCGCAAGGGGGCAACTGCAGCTTCAGAATGAATGCACTGTGGTTCTCGTGACGAACTTCCGAAAAGAAACGCTACACCTCACGAAAGATGCTTTCGTGAGGTGTAGCCTTTCTTGTCGGAAGGTTGTCACGAGGACTGCAATGCGTTATTTTTGAAGTTAAATCCCCCTCCCCCCCTTGCAACGCCACTTCCTCTTCCGAAGGGCAGTTGAAAGCTTTTTTCCAGAACAACTACACCTCAGGTAGCCACATTGGTCCTGACATGCACAACAACACTTGATCGCGGCGCCAGGTGCACGTGGTCGGCAGCTACTCTGACGGCGACTGTCTTTGTTCGGGCTTCCTCTGGAGGCGGAACAGGTGTCAGCAGCGTCAATCTGTTCTCCCCAAGCTCGATGACGGCGCCGCATTTACACACAAATGCATACCGAGAATATGACGTCTCTGGCACAGCCTTGTAAAACGACAAATTTCACAGGGTACGTCTCGCCATGAATTTCGACTCTGGACATTGCACCTTCCAACCGATGTAATAAAGTGCCCTCTTGCGGTTCGACTTTGTGGTCCACCCCAGGTTGTCGTAACTTTTTCGCGGGCGGCGAGAGAGCCTCCCACCCTAGACTGGGTAGTCTGCTCTGAAGTCCATGAGGTCCGATGCGTCGTGGCCGTCGATAACAACATTTATGTTGTTGGGCACCGTTGCAGGAGCGCCGTGGCAATGAGGGGCGTCGGGAGAGTATGAGCGTCGCTGGTGTTTCTGGAAGCTCTTTACTTTGGACGTCTTTGGCAACGCCACCTCCAGGCGTTGCCGCACTTAGGTTTCACGTCGCCGCAGGGGAGACAGGCTATCTCGGCAGAATCGTGGCTCTGGAGATGCTGAACGTCGTGGCAATGGTAAGCGGGATTCACGGCGGAGAGTCGGCGCTGAGGAGGGCGAGCGACGGAGGTACTCCTCGAAGTAGCGAGGGCGTTCGCCGTACCTCGGGAGTGGGTCGTTCGTTTGGAAACCACGCAGCCGAAGTCAACGGTAGGGCCACCCACGGTGGATGTGGTCGGCTTCCCGCAGTGGTAGCGGAGCAGGCGTCGGTCGGTGATTTGTCATACTTCGGTCTTTCTCGGCGAGGGCTAGTTCCGGGTAGACGTACTGGGTGGGTTCTTCCTGACGCTGAGGATTCCTCGGCATTGGGGCGGCTTTTCGGAGTGGCGTCGGGGCTCGGCGGAAAGCTTGCGGCGGTCGTCGGGCCATGGCAGCCGTAGGTCAAAGTTGGTTCTTCTGGCGTCGTCATGTTGATAAGAATTTCAGTTTGGACCGCCAGTTTGACTTCCTCGCGCACAACCTCAGCGATGGAGGGTGTCGCTGGATGACCTGGCAGCTGCCGCGACCTGCTGCGTTCCTCCGGAGGACGTCCCGGATAATTTTGCGGATGTCCGAGGTTACAGGGCAGGTTTCGCCGCTAAACAGGATGGTTGCAGTGCCGCCTGGATGTCGTTGGTAGTTAGAACCTGGGCTTGGAGGGCGCGATCGATGTTGGTTGTCTCAGTAACTAAGGCTTCGACGGTGGTCAGTGGGTTGCGCACGAGGCCTACAAAGATAACCTCTCACACCATGCGCATGAGAACCCGCAGCTTCTTGTCGTCTGCGGCTCGTGGGTCTGCAGGGCTACTGAGGCCGTGCAGACCGGTCAAATTTACGTTGTTTATTTTGACCGTCTCTAAAGCCTTTGATAAGGTGAACAACGCTTGGCAGCTGCACTAATTGTCGCGTAATGGCGTTTATCCTGTGCTTATATTGTGGCTTGAAAGCTACCTGACTGACCGTCGTTGTGTCGTACGCATTTTAAATAACTTCTCTGATCCCTTTTTATCCGTCATCGGGAGTACCACAGGGTTAAAATGTGGGTCCACTTTTGTTTTTGATCTTTATCAATGAGATATCTACTTGCGTAGTAAACTCAAGCGTGCTGTTATTCTCAGACGATATCAAGCTCTTTTTGAGTATTAGCTTGATCGACGACTGTGACCTTCTTTAGGGTGACGCATCGCATATTTTAGACTGGTGTCGGGGAAATTGCTCAATCAATCCTCCGAAACCACTAAGGTCAAGTCTTTCAGTAAAAAAACGTGAAATTATGCAGTATTCATACTCAATTGATGATAAGTGCATTTTACGAGTATCATCACTTCGTGATCTCGGAGTGTACTTTGACACTACTCTATCGTTTGGCTGCCATGTAGCTTATACTGCCTGTTCTGCATTTAGATTACTTGGAATGATTACTCGATTAACTAGAAAAGTTTGCAAACTATGTCTGTTTCCTTAGTTTATTTTGTTCGATTGTCCGATCAAGACTAGACTTTGGCTCTGTGGTGTGGAATTCACTGACACTATTTGATGCAGCTAAAATAGAGTCAGTTCACAGACGCCTTGTGCGCATAATTTATGACAATTAGTTTGGCCGAAGGCATTTTTATAACTATGAACTCCTGCTCGACAAATTTGGCCTACAGTGTCTATACCTTGGAAGATTATCGCGCGATGTAGCCTTCTTGTATAAAATAGTTCATGGGGACATTGACTCAACACTTTTGTTCACAGTGAGATTTGAATCGTACCGACTCGCACAATATATGAGAGCTATCACTTTTTTATCCCCCTCAATCAACACATAATATCACCAACAACAAGAATGCAGACAAGTGTGAACAATCTTGGGCATGAACATTTTGATAGTTCTGATAGCTACGTAAATCTCAGTAGACAATGAGATGAGATTATTTTCCGCCGCTGAAAATGTACAGTCGTGTTTTGCTGCATGGTAGTCTTGATCGGCTGAGCATGTTTTGCAGCTGTGCAATGTTTTCACTGTGCCGCATCGTAGACATTGTGTTGACTGCTGATCGGCACAAATAAAGGCATTGTGATGATGATGATGATGATGATGCGCAAGACGTCTCGTGCGAAGCTTCGGAGACGGTTTTGTTTGGGCCCAGGACTCGCATTCGAAGAAGGCCCTCTCCATTCTCGTGACGGTGTTCAGTGGTGAACGCCCGCAGCACCTCGCTCTTGCAGGCATCCTACGATGTTATGCGTTGGCACGTGATTCTCAAACCAGCACTTAGCGGTGCCCTCTAATGCAACGTTGAGGCTCTCCAGGTGTTGTTCTGGTGTCCAGTTCTTGTGTCGCGCGATTCGGCCGTACTGGTCGAGCCTGTCTTTAACATCCGCATGAATCTCGCCGTAAAAAGGTGCCGGTGTCCGAGGCGCAAATGCCAGGTATACGACGGAAAGGCCAGCTGGTGCCTGCAGCGACTCGGTCCCCAATGTTGGCGTCTTCGTCTTCCTCTGCTGCTCTGACAGTTGACAGTACTTTTGAGGGTGGCCTTGGTTGCGGCAGCTGGCCCGGGTCCGGTGTTCGTCGACGGGGAGCTGTTTTCCTGGACTTGAGATGTATCGTGCTCGAAAGATCTTCTGTGGGGGACGTTTCACGGTCATGAAATGCGGCGAACTTGTGCACAGAACAAAAAAAAATAGGTTAGCGTCGCAGGCGTCAATGCCGGCGAAGCAGCAGGATCAAGCGCTGGGGCGGAATTCACTGTGTCGCCGCGAGGAGCCCCTCATGTAAACGCGTTGGCTTCTGGAACAATCGGCATAGAAGGTTCAGCACGTAGAAGATTTGGACCTCGAACAAGTAGCAGGGCTCTCGAATTTGACAGAAAATTAAACTGTAACAATAAACGAAGGACGCGAAACTCCAAGGAATTGAACCTTGGGACTCCGCAAGAATGTCAAGCGCGCTAACCGCCAGGGCACGCTCGCGATCCTTTTTTTTTCTTTATCCTACGCACGCGCGCTCTACCCGACGCGCGTGGCGATATTTAGTTATTTTATATATGAGGCATTCATAAAATAAAGCCAGTGATGCGTATGTCACAAAGCGTTTATTTATATTTTTTGTATCTTAAGCTGATATTTTTTTCTGAAAACTTTTGGAGGGTTTGAGGTAAGGAGGTTTGGTTTTCTTACATGCTGCCGAACATTCTGCTTGCTCTCTTAGCGCCTGTCAGTCTCACGTTTACGCTTCAAAAAAACGGGTACATGACCTGCGTACCCCACTCGCATTGAGGCGTATAGTTCACAAACATACATGACACTCCTAGCTATTACCGGCAAACGCGCACCAAATTTCCCAACTTACTTTAGAAGGAAAATTGTGTAAACACTATTCGAGTGCAGAAATGATTTAATAATCGTTAACGACTATAAAGTATGTCGATAAAAATTGATTCCTAGTGCAGCTCTCTTCAGTTCATGAACTGTGTTTTTTGTATGTGAAATATTTAAATCAAAAAGTCAAAAATATACTGAATGCCCAAAGTCCTTACCTTGGTCCGAATACAAGCGGTATAATAGTTTGTCTTTAAAACAATAAAGTCGACGATGCACAAATCAAATAGCGGCTCGAACCGCCAAATTACGTTTCTGGCGCATATTTATATAGCTGCATTATACCGGGCCGTATTCGCAAAGGAGCTCTTGAGATTCTGCCATCGTCTTTTGGGTCTACTTTGGCAAAGTCAGACTCCTGTAGAAAACAAATTATACCTTCTTCATGGAGGCAAATTTGACGGTTCATTGTCAGAGCTTCCATGGAACCATCAGAAAAAAGAGTTTCTGTTGTTTGAAGGAGGTTCGTTTTATCAATGCACGTTTAACAAACTACTTTTCATCAAGACTCGTTTCAGCTGTACGCGTTTCATCGACTCTACCACATGGTGCGATGTAGTTTCATTGACATGCAAACTGCAAGCTGTAGGAGCATTTCGCAGTATGTTCATAACTTGGGCGCTTGTTAAACTACGTGACCCACCCCGTTCTCGCCGCTATGCGGCGACAGTCTGCCGCAGTTTTCTTTACAAATATAACCCACCTGGCCCACCCGTACATGCCTCGGGCGGGTGGTACGGGTGGTACCGTACCCGTGCGCGCACCCTCGCTCAGCGTTAGATGAGCGCACCCCTAACCCCTCCCCCCCCCCCCCGCCCCCCAACCCCCCAAACAAAATTGAAATGCTGTCAACGAAATACAGCTAGATATTTCGATGAAACAATCTGTCGACGAAACAAACTGTCGGGGAAACATTGTTTGATAAAACAAGTGCCGCCGCAGAAAAAACCTGTTTCCGAACCGCATCGCTTAATCGCCATCGCAACTGACATAATATTTTTTTTTAAATTTCCATTGGCCGACAAAATGCACTCTAAAAACAAAAATAAAAAGAATGAATTCAACGTATTTTTGTTGTTAAGGTTTACGACCTGCAATTTTGTAATAAGCTGCTGGCTAGGCTGCGTCAGGCAAATTGAAATGGTTCTGGTCTTGGCAAGAAGGAATTGTTATCGTCGTTATCGGTGCAAACCTGTGACGAGTACAGTGAGCTCGGACCTGAGAGTTAAAAATTAACGTGGAATTTTCAAGCCTCTGACGGGAATGGCGAGTGCACACATACAAAAAGAAGCGACCACCTAGCTATCAGATGACAAGGAAACAGCGCACCCTCAAAACAAGCACTCTAAAGTTTTCATGCACACAAAAGAAAGAGCCACTTACACAGCGCTGACTGACAACTCTGTTATATTTAAAATTTTCGTCTTCGTCTTTCTTTGTGAACTAGGGTTCCTATGGCAAAAAAATTGCCATTTTCTTCTTCCGTCTTCTTTCTGTGTTTTTGTAATAGGAAGCTAAACCATAAAATTATTGTAAGGCTAAGTACTCCAGTTCTTTTTTGGATAACATTATGGAAGGAGTGCTGACACACCTCTCCTCTTGTCTGGCAATGTTCTCTGCTTCCACAATTTCTCTTGTTAGCTTGTCGTAGTTCCTGCCTAACACTGTGCATTTCTCCAGCTGCGCTGAGCAGCCACAGTCTCGGCAGTGGATTCCCAGGTGTCCGGAGTTTTTGTTGGTGATAGTGCAGTTGTGCTCACGAAGGCGATCGTTGACGCACCGTCCGGTCTGTCCTATGTATTTTCGTCCACAGGACAGAGGGAAGGAGTAGACCACATTTTCAGTACACCGTACGAAGTTGTTTTTATGTTTCTTCGTGCACCTGACTGTGGTTCTTGTGGACTGCCGAGACTGTGGCTGCTCAGCGCAGCTGGAGAAATGCACAGTGTTAGGCAGGAACTACGACAAGCTAACAAGAGAAATTATGGAAGCAGAGAACATTGCCAGACAAGAGGAGAGGTGTGTCAGCACTCCTTCCATAATGTTATCCAAAAAAGAACTGGAGTACTTAGCCTTACAATAATTTTATGGTTTAGCTTCCTATTACAAAAACACAGAAAGAAGAAGGAAGAAGAAAAGGGCAATTTTTTGCCATACGAACCCTAGTTCGCAAAGAAAGACGAAGACGAAAATTGTAAATATAACAGAGTTGTCAGTCAGCGCTGTGTAAGTGGCTCTTTCTTTTGTGTGCATGAAAACTTTAGAGTGCTTGTTTTGATGCTGCGCTGTTTTCTTGTCATCATGAACAACCATCTCGCCCGAACCTCCGTTTTAATAGCTATGAGATCTCGTTGCAAGCCTTACGACCTCAGCCTTCAAAGGGCTCCGCATGAATGGTCATATGGGATAACCTCTCAGCAGTCCATTAGACGGATCCTACGGTCCTGCTCCACCAGTACATCCCCAGGCCTTCCGAAACGCGAACGACTTAATCTGGGCGCGAGAAAGGTCCCAAATCGTGACTTGCAGCTATTCACCCTTTGGGCCAGCTGACAGTGGCACTATAGCAGTACCAAAAAAGAGGACTTCCCTTGTTAAAGACTCAACGGTATTGAACCCCAGCATCACAAAACCCAGGAACACTTCTATTTATTCTAAACCAGTTTCAGAAACCATCCAAGCACTCAAGATGGCCGTTCATTACTTCACAACTCTGACCTCGGCCACAAGTCTGGATGCATTACGTGAACTGTGGTCCTTATCGACGCCGAAAAGGTTCGATTTAATACTCTACACTGCTTAATTCAGGTCGGCTTAAAACTGAGGGCTCTCAAAAAGATCTGTTCACATTTCCACAGCGTTCCAGCGAGGCTGATACCATCAAGCTTGAGTCGGACTGACACTAGGCCCAGTTACAAGAAACGGCATTGGCATTTTCCACATCTCAGGCTCCTCACTCACACTTATCACAGTTTCAGCAGGCTTAGCGTCACGTCAAGCAATCGGTGCTGTTGTTGAAATATATTTCAAGGGTGTACAATGGCACATCTGAATTTAGTAAATCTATTCCACACCCCTTCAGACCACATCCCAGTGCACAGGACAGCCTGTTCCTCATCCACGACGACGAGTTAGCCAACTCGCCGAAGTACAATCCAAGAGTTAAAATGGCCGTCGTCGTCTTCGACTTCTCTATTGTGGTTCGAAACAGGGCACTGACACTGAGATGTTTCTCTCCACGGTGCTGACACAGTTTATTGTTATTCCCAGTGTGGCCCCAGTTATTTGAATGGCCCCGGACGTCCCA
>JAZHYW010040718.1:0-77899 GCA_037355805.1 Ixodes ricinus | reverse complement strand
GCATTCGCATAACCTGTGGCTGATTGTTTCGTCATATGCGCAAACTGAACACTTCGATGCTCTTGCTTGTCCGATTATGTACAGGAAAGACTGTGTATAGGCGACACCCAGTCGTAGTCGGTGTATGACTGCCTCAGTCTGTCGAAGAAGGTATCGTGGAAGCTTAAATAAGGGGTTAGGTCCACTGCATACAGAGGAGCATAATTATAGGATTTATCATGCCATTGCTTCTTCGTTGCTTTCATTGCCTGATGATTTATTAGATCTTATATCGTTCCGACAATACGGTATTGTAAGAGTTACTTGTAAGGTATGGGCTGACTTCGCTCCCGCATCTGCCACCTCGTTGCCAGGTAAGTTACAATGGCTTATATCCACTGAAATTTGATAGAGTGTCCGACATCTAAGCATTTTTTAAGAGAGCTGAAAGTGCCATGCACCAGGTGTTCATTTTGGCTGCGGCATAAAAATGCGAATATTGCTTGCACAGCTGGTTTGGACTCAGAAGATATTTTCCGGGTGTGGGGTGACTTTTCAAATATGATTGGAAGAGCTTGTTGAATCGGCACTAATTCTAACGCCGTTGATGACGTTTTGTGGCTCAGTTTGAGTTTCATAGTTGTCGAATGAGTTGGGACGACTACACTCCCTGTGCGGCTATCAGAATTAGATGAGCCATCCGTGTAGAAATGCTTTCTTGAAGCATGATTACACAAAATGTTGGACAAAGCAAGTTGGAATGTAACAAACATGGGGTTCCTAACTTTTTCTCGATGCCTGGAATATCGAGCGTGACATCTGACTTTGGGAATCCCCAGGAGGCGTTGCTGGAATTGTTGCTTGAGTAAGATCTTCAGGTGAGTATAGCTGTACCTGAGCCAGAGCCTTGGAATAACTTGAATTATGTCTCCTGGATGCTGTGGAAGCAAGATGGTGGCTGTTGTGATTCGTGACACGCCTTAAATGCGCCTTTACAGTTTCTTCTATGAGCAGGACGTCTGCAGATATGAAGTGTGCCTCCGCTATTGCACCCATGGAGGAAGCACAACTAGGAAGGCCGAGGCAGGCTCGAAGGGCGCGTGCCTGAATATTTTGAAGAGCCCTTATATTTGTACGGCACGTTCCGTTCAGAGTTGGAAGACTGTATATAAGTAAGCCAATAAATAATGTTCGAGACGTAGGAGAGCCGTTGCTGTCCTGCCCCACGTAGTGCCGCTAATGAAACGGGAGGGGTAAACAAAACTAGTGAGCCTCTTCTTTAAATGATGAATATGCCGTGTCCAAGTTAATCTCCTGTCGGTGTATTCCCCAAGAAACATGTGATATTTTACGTTTAAGACTTTATTTATTCACGCTCCTTCAAGTGAATGCGATTGCAGCGGATTTTCCAGTAGAACTTCCAAGGCCACGAACCGAAAGGTATTTGTGAATTATTTTTAAAGACCGATTCCCTTTGGCTTTGTCCAGAACGCGAGTAAAGCCAGATGCCCATATATATATATATATATATATATATATATATATATATATATATATATATATATATATATATATATATATATATATATATATATATATATATATACGGCCAGCAGCGCGTCATAGCATACGCTAGTCGAACTTTAACCAAAGCTGAACGCAACTTTTCTACCACCGAGAAAGAATGCTTAGCCGTCATATGGGCTGTATCCAAGTTTCGCCCTTACTTATATGGCTCCCCATTTCGTATTGTAACTGACCACCACACCCTTTGTTGGTTGGCAAGTTTGAAAGATCCCTCTGGACGTCTCGGCCGCTGGTCATTAAAGCTCCAGGACTACATCTTCACGGTCGTCTACAAATCAGGAAGTGGCACCTCGACGCCGACAGCTTATCTCGATGTCCGCTTCCAAACGACGCGCACCTTCCTCCTCATGCACAAGGGACAGAGGACACAGAAACTCTAGACAACATCGATATGGCCACAGCGCAACTATCAGATGATTCCCTGCAACCACTGATTCTTTATTTGCAAGGCCAACCAACATCGTGCCCTGAACGCACCAAACGACGCGCCCGTCTATTCACTCTTCGTAGTGACATTCTTTATAGACGAAATTACGAGCCCCAAGGCCGACCATGGCTCCTTGTCATTCCAAGACACTTACAAAAGAAAATAATAGCGGCAAATCACGACGACCCCACAGCCGGACACCTTGGATTTTCTAAAACTTATTTCAGAATCCGTGAAAAATTTTTCTGGATCGGCATGCACCGTACTATTAATAAGTATGTGCGCGCATGCCATCTATGTCAAGCAAAGAAACAACCAACAACTGCACCTCCTGGACCACTCCAGCCGCTTTCTCCACCAAGCCATCCATTCCAGCACATAGGACTCGACTTCCTCGGTCCGTTCCCCCAGTCACAAGAAAAGAGTCGATGGATAATTGTAGCTATCGACCACCTAACCCGGTATGCCGAAACGCAAGCGCTCCCCGCCGCCACAGCTCTTCATGCAGCCCATTTTTTCTTCATTCCGTCCTCCTCTGACGTGGCGCCCCCCAATCTATTATCACGGACCGCGGCACGCCGTTTGTAGCAAGCCTTCTTCGAGAAGTCTGCCGCCTTGCAAACACAATTCATACCGTCCCCACTGCATATCATCCACAAACAAATGGCTTGGCGGAACGGTTCAACCACACTCTGACCGATATGATCTCCATGTATATCACAGATGACCAAGACAACTGGGATTTAATTTTACCATACGTTACATACGCCTACAATACCAGCCGTCAAGCCACCACCGGTTACTCTCCGTATCACCTCTTGTATGCACGCGAGCCACTGTCTACAATCGACACGCTTCTGCCATACATAGACGACTCTTCTCTGGATGTTTACTCCCAAACCATCCTCTACCGCGCGGAAGAAGTTCGGCAGCTTTCCCGCATTCGAACATTAGAATCACAACAGCAACAAATTATTCGTCACGCCGAGCACCACACTCCCGTTACATACTGCATACTAATCGTGTGGAGCACCACATCGACATACTGTATACTAATGTGGGAGCACCACACTCGTTACATACTGTATACTAATGTGTGGAGCTGTATCGAATGAGTGAATCTAATTGACCAGGAAGTGTTTTGTTACTGTGTGTGAGTGTTTTGTGAGTCCAATGCTGCCATCATTTAAAGGGGGCCGAGGGCCCCACAAGCTACGTTTGTAGCTTTTTTCCTCGGCCTCCTCCATTCTGTAGGAAATGGAAACCAATAAAGGAAGATAAAAAAAAAAGATACAACATTGGGGATGAGGTTCTCGTTTGGACGCCCTCTCGCAAGTCCGAGAAAATTGCGAAAAGTTCAAAACACGTTCAGAGGCCCTTCTGCATCTCGCCAGCTGTCCCCCACGAACTATGAAGTGACTCCAGTCATTCCGCCCCGGGACAACCGCTCTAAACCCACTGATGTCGTCCACGTCGCCTGACTGAAACGCTACCACCGCCAAGTCCCTTAGCAGCATGGCCGGCGGACCGGCCCTTTTTCAACGGGGAGATAGCTGTTAGGAAGGAAGAATAAGTGAGGCTCAACCAAAAGGCCCCGCGCATCTCGAGCAGCAGCGGAAAAGCTCGAGGTGTGCTCGGACGCTTGCCCCAACGATTCTCCTGGCGACATCATCATAGTCAAATCTCTCTTCATTGTATTAAACCCATCTATTCACCAAGAGTCTGACAATATATATATATATATATATATATATATATATATATATATATATATATATATATATATATATATATATATATATATATATATATATAGCGTATAACGATGCATTGACATTCATTGGCATTGGCAGCACCTGAATGAGACGGATAAGTGTAATATTAAATAAGGTGGGACTTAAAACGGCTCCTTGGTGTGCGTCTCCAAAGGTGCATTGGTCTTATGTTTCCGCATCCTGCGTCGTCATATAAATTGTGCGTTGTGAGAAGTATCTTTTGATCCATCTGTAAAGACGGCCCCCTACACCTACATCCTACATGAAAGATTATTATGTTTAACATGGTCAAATGCTCAAATGCTCCTTTTATGTCAAGAAGTGCAGCGATTGCAATTTGTCGGTGAGATCGTTCCTCTTGGACATAGGAGACATGATCAAGAACCGAAACAACCGAGCTTCTGCCTCGACGAAAGCCATGCATGGTGTCTGGATAGCCCCTTGCTTCTCAATATACCAGCTGTGTTTGGAGATTTGTGTTTGTCCTTTGTCCCTCTTGTTCTCCTTCTCTGGGGATTATTTTCGTCATTCTTGTCCAGCTTCCTTGCACCTTTGCATTTCATTGCATTATAACGAGTACTCATCGTTTTCATTAACTTACCGACACCAGATTGCCAAAGCAGCGGGACGGTAAGAAGATAGAACCATCAGGAGTGACTTGCCTGGCTTCAGTAATGCAATAAATAACACGTGCCCGTTTGCATGCACCAGTTACTTCGCCATTTGTCCATGAAATATAAAAAGAAACTCCAGCAACAAACTTCGAGTGCACGCACCAATGTGAGTTAAGAATGAAAAATTTATCCCGTCGGGACCTGGACAGGAGCTAGGTTTTACATGCGCCAGTGAAGCATCCAGTCCACGTAGTGTGAAAACATCGTCCATGCTTCCATCGATAGCTGACGATACTGCGGTCCTACGTAATTGATTTCGGAATTAAAAAGAGCACGAAGAGACGAGCACTGCGTAAGTCTTGTTATCATAAAATTAAACATAGCTTCGACAGGCAAACTGAACGCCTCGCAGAAGCTATATTTCCCTCCCACGTTTTAACAACGGTCGCCGAGTCTTTGCTGAAAGACATCAAGAGCAGGCCTATGACAACTGAAGAAGAGGCCAGCAACAGAAAGGGAAGGGAAAGAAGAAAGTTTGTAGTCATTCCCTACATGCACGGCTTAGCCCACAACCTAAAACGCATTGCGGGCAGGTGTGACGTCGACGTTTTATTCTCTGCTCCGGACAAGCTGTCCAGGTTGTGCCAGAGCTGTTAACCCTTCCTCGAGGGTGGCCACGGCATGCAGTACGAGGCATCGAGATCGCTTCGTCCTTTTGTTCTGAGGTGGTGGTTTATTCTCTCCCTCTGACGTGTGGCAAGCGCTACGATGGCCAGACGGGCCGCTGTCTCAATGACAGGTTAAGAGAGCACGCTTACAGTGTCTCCACCACAGTGTCTGGTCATCTGGGCATACGTTGCCGCGACTGTGGTTGCCTACCCGACTTCCAACGGTGTGAGGTTGTTAAGCGTCATAGGGACCAGCTTACACGGGAAGTTTTTGGAGGCTGTTGAGATAGCGAGGTTGGGTGCAGCATGTGTAAGCAGTCCTTCAGTGGCCCTTTCAGGCAAAGAGATGAATTTTCTATACTTCGCCTTCAGCTTCGGTCCGAGCGCGGCCAATGTTATGAGCCGAAGGGCCAATCAAACTGCGCAAAAAGCGAAACGTCATGGCGTGCTCTCTGCGCCTGATTGGACCAGCCGACGGAGAAGCTCGCACAAAGAGACGGCGAATACCGGCTGGTCCTATCAACTGCAGAGAGCACGCCATGACGTTGTGCCTCTTTCGCTGTTTGATTGGCCCTTCGGCTCATAACATCGGTCGCGCTCGGACCGAAGCTGAAACGAAGTATAGTTCCCTGACTTGCTCGTTTTTTTTTTTAGCACGTACTCTGTATGGCTGTCATGACGCATTTTTTATTGTATTATTTTTTATTTTATTTTTTATTGGTGATGTATCCCGTAGGCTGAATTCTTTCCTCTCATTTGTTCGTGACAACGCAACTCTATATTGCGATTTTGCGTTCAATAAACTCAGTTGTAAGTCAGCGCTGCGTCCGTGTCACTTCTTTGCCTGGTCCTCGTCTTTTCGCGCTGTTTTTAATTCCGAAGTATGTACCAACTCGCCCGAGCCTCAACTTTAGCTACGTAAATGACATTGTTTAGGTGTAGATACATTCACCGTGAGAGGTGCACAGAACACATTTGCTAGGTCTTTTTCAGAACATTTCATCGACAATGCAAGTGCTCCAAAGGGCTGACACTGCTGGGGAGGAGATTTTAGACCTCTATAGATTTTCTAAATTGTCAAAGTGACTTCCGCGTATCAATATTTTCGCAAACTCGTCTGTGACGACGTTAAACATGTTTGTCAAAATAGCAACTTTTTTTTTTTTGCAACACGAAGGTTGTTTTAGCTTCGTTCTCTTTGCGCGCCTCTCTGCATGCCTACGTATTGTGCGAAGGCGGTCAGACCGTATTCCGCATCAACATCGGTTCATTTAAGTGGAACACTGACACTATGAGTCGATGAGTTAGCGGAATGAATGACAGCATTTTCAAATTCATGAAGGTCAGTCAATGTACTGCGTTTATCATTCATTAACTGCTCAAATTCCCACTAATTTATTTGTTTGAGGATATAACTTTTTACAGGGTTGTTTAATTTCTGGAGAATGGTATAAGTAGGAATGTAGTCCCTGCCACGTGTTTCAACTTATGTGAACCAGGTGGCCTGAGATACGAGAACCGACGAGACACAAGTAAAATTAGGCAACTGCTGCTCTCTGTTCCGCGGAGGTAAGTGGGACTTCCATCATTTAGCATGCAGAAGCAAATTGTTGTGTGTATGTTTATACAGCCGGAAGTTAGTCTGCCTCAGTGGGCGTCTGGTGTGTCTCAGCTGTAGATGAGCAATTTAGCTAGTGCGGTACAACCGCTAACCTGGGGTCTTTAACGTGCACTACGCAGTAGTGATAGACTTAGTATGGACAGGTCATGGGTATATGCTATATCAGCCAAACACCTGCATCACTGATTTGTACGAAGTCTATCCTATATATAATGGTGAGCATGGAAGTCCCCAGTAATTATATGTGGTTGTGTAATAGTGCTCAGAATGTGCTCCATGCGACTTTTAGCATATTTGGACTTTGGTGGTATATATGCCCCAACGGTTGTGAATGAGCATTTTCAATTGTAGACTATGATGCAAACATACTCATTGTCCGGACGGGATGGGATAATATGCGGCACGTACGTGAGGTTCCTACAAATGAACAGTGTTAGGTGGCTCTCTCCATTAGAGCGCAAAATATCAAATTTCTGGTATCCTGATAGACGCATATTGCCCGGCAGCCTCGACTCACATAATAATAATAATAGGGTACTTGTACCTAAAAGTCAGCTGTCGAAACTCTGATAGGTGAGGTTTTAACCCTCTCGCGTCCCGTTGGAAGCCTAGTGGCATTTTTATAATTATTTCCCATTACAGAAGATGCTATTTTCTATTTGTTTCAAGGATCATTGAAGGGAGTAGCAGCTGCTTTATGGTGAGGAAAGCCCTTACTTCCGGCAGGAATTGTTAGCATCGGGTGTAGTTTTTAGAATAGCTTTTAGTGCTACAAAAAAAAACATCGCTAGCAGTATCTGACTGATATTGTCTTGTTGTCCCGATGTATATCGTGACACATGCTCGAATTCTCCAGTACTCGATGGCTGAGGGCTCATTGTCGATCGGACATTCCTTGTCGCATGCGGGGTATGCATTTTTTATGCTTTTGTGATGCCCTTTTTTCGTTCCGGGATACTGTTGCTTCGTTTCTCCGTTGTCACATTTGTCTTCTGTCCTTTTGTAGGACGATGTACAGCGCTGTAATTCGTAGCTTGGCTGACGTTTCACGTCCAGCTTGGAGCTGAGCCGGGTGGCAAACAACCCCTGGATTAGGTGAAGGGGCACGACGCCTAAGACCTCGACCTTTAATAATGCTCGTTCGTGCTGCTGCGGTCGCTGCCTGCTTCCTTGGACAAACAGAAAAGGATGCCGAGTGTTGACCGCCGCAGTTGGCAAACTTCAGGTCCTGCTTGGGGTTGCAGCTTTTGTATAGTGATGAGCTTCTGCACAAATTTTGCAGCGTTGTGGACCACGACAGTACTTGGATAGATGTCCATATCTTCGGCGCTTGAAACATTGAACTGGTAGTCTAAAACACTCTTCGACGGCGTGACTTGTAAAGCCAAGAAATACGCGCTGGGGCATCGGGCAGTCCGTGTAATGCACGAGAAGAACGCTGCCGGATGGTCGTGGTTCGATGGTACCCCCTCATTCTGAAGATAGGCTACTTGTCGTTGCACGGAGGCTACATCGGCGTCTCTTTCCTTTTTAGCATATAAAAAACTCTGATATCGTTATCAAGATAGACAAACAGCCTAACACTGGATGTAGTGGAAAGTGCTATGCGTCACGGCTTTAAACACACACACACACACACACACACCACCACCACCACCCCACACACACACACACACACACACACGCACCACGCACGCACGCACGCACGCACGCGCACACACACACACACACACACACACACACACACACACACACACATACACACACACACACACACACCTTCTGCTGTCTGACTCGATTCCGTGTTTGGGGTTTTGTAGTGAGAACAGCGTTTCTTAATTTATACGTACTTTGCCCATATTCTAAACTCATCAGCCATGGCGTATCTTGTAAAATTTGGATTAATTCTGTTGTACTTGTGCTGGGAATATTGTTATAGCATTTATTTATTTAAATACCTCAAAACACGTTATAAGGCTTATAAAGTCCGCAGCTGATGACATGACACATGACAATAATCTGAGTGAGAAAAGACAGCAAGAACACGCAAATATCAGCACTGGTTTTTTCAACAAATCCAATATCCTATGTTACCTCTAAGGTGTATGAAAGACCCTGGATTTAAAGGGACACTGAACTACAAAATATATTTAAGTGCCTGGATCAGACACATATCTCACAAAATGAAGTTTCCAGGAACAACTTCTTTAGCTCGATAATTACCCTGCGAGACACATCTTGAGTTATGAAAGAATCTGATATAAACACCTGAACCGAAAAAATTAAATCCAGAATAAAGGTTAGTTTCGGCTTCGTTTTAGAATTAAAAAGTGCCTCCAGACATAAATATTACGCTAAACACCGTTGTTGTTTTCAGAATAAAGGAGTGACCTGCGCTCCTAGCACCCGAAATTCCTCGTAAAAGCAGGAATACTTTGTGTGACTCAGTGATGCCAGCACACTAGATAGGCTCAGCAACTGGCATACCGGCATGCATCTCCGACCCTCAGTAAAACCGCCATTTTGGAAAACGAATGGCGCAACCCACAGTGAATTGGAGTCGCGAATAGGAAATATTCACTGGCGGCCCACATAGGTCGGCATTTTAAGTCGCCCTCACTCACCCTCACTCTCACAGCCATACTCACCTAAGCCCCTCACTCACCCTCACCCTCACAGCTACACTCACCTTCAGCCCCTCACTCACCCTCATCCTCACAATCACACTCACCCTCAGCCCTTCACTCACCGTCACTGAACCTCACGGCCCTCACGCCTCTCACGCACTCATGGCCCTCACGCCTCTCACGCACTCACCGCCCTCAGGCCCTCACGCACTCATAGCCCTCACGCCCCCTGGCCGCCCTCACGCACTAATACCCCTCACGCCCCTCACGCACTCATGGCCCACACGCACTCACCGCCCTCACACCCCTCACGCACTCATGGACTTTCATACCACTCACGCCTCACCCCTCACGCCCTCACGCACTCATCGCCCCCACGGCCCTCACGCACTCATACCCCTCACGCCCCTATGGACCTCACGTACTCACCTCCCTCACGGCCCTCGCGCACTCATGGCCCTCACGCCCTCACGCGCTCACCGCCCTCACGGCCCTCACGTACTCATACCACTCACGCACCTCACGCACACATGGCCCTCACACCCCTCAAGCACTCACCGCCCTCACGGCCCTCACGCACTCATACCCCTTACACCCCTCACGCACTCATGGCCCTCACACCCCTCACGCACTCACCGCCCTCATGGCCCTAACGCACTCATGACCCTCACGTCCCTCACGCACTCATGGCCCTCACACCCCCTCACGCACTCACCGCCCCCACGGCCCTCACGCACTCATGCACCCCTCATGCACCCTGCGGACCCCACGTACTCACCACCCTCACGGCTCTCACGCACTCATGGCCCTCACGCCACTCACGCACTCATGGCCCTCACACCCCTCACGCACTCACTGCCCTCATGAGCTTTCAGGCTTTCACACACTCATACCCCTCACGCACTCATGGTCCTCACGCCACTCACGCACTCATGGCCCTCACACCCCTCAATGCACTCACCGCCCTCATGGCCCTAACGCACTCATACCCTCATGCCCCTCACGCACGCATGGCCCTCACCGCCCTCACGCACTCATGGCCCTCACGCCCCTCACGCACTCATGGCCCTCACACCCCTCACGCACTCACCGCCCCTCATGGCCCTAACGCACTCATACCCCTCATGCCCCTCACGCACGCATGGCCCTCACCGCCCTCACACCACTCACGCACTCATGGCCCTCACACCCCTCACGCACTCCCCGCCCTCATGGCCAGAACGCACTCATACCCCTCACGCTCTCATGGCCCTCACCACCCTCGCGCACTCATACTCATCACGCACCTCACGCACTCATGGCCCTCACACCACTCACGCACTCATGGCCCCTCATACCCCTCATGCACTCACCGCCCTCATGGCTTTCACGCACTCATACCAATCACGCAATCATGGCCCTCACGCCACTCATGCACTCATGGCCCTCACACCCCTCACGCACTCACCGCCCTCACGGCCCTCACGCACTCATACCCTCACGCACTCAAGGCCCTCACGCACTCATGGCCCTCACGCCACTCACGCACTCATGGCCCTCAGACCCCTCACGCACTCACCGCCCTCATGGCCCTAACGCACTCATACCCCTCACGCCCCTCACGCACTCCTGTCCCTCACGCACTCATGGCCCTCACGCACCTCACGCACACATGGCCCTCACACCCCTCACGCACTCACCGCCCTCACGGCCCTCACGCATTCATACCCCTCACGCCCCTCACGCACCCATGGTCCTCACACCCCTCAGGCCCTTCACGCACTCACCGCTCTCACGGCCCTCACTGTCCTCACAGCCCTCAAAGCCCCCACAGCCCCCACGGCTCTCACTTACCCTCACACTCATGAATTTTCGGGGTTCAGAAACTCCCTCACCCTCACCTCACCCGTGAAGATGAGGATGAGTGAGGGTGAGTGAGGGCACTCATGAGTGAGGTTTGCCGAGGTGTGGCGGCCATAGCTGTGTTCACGGGTGCTGAGCGCGTGCTGAAGGCGAGCTTCCGCAGTTCTTTTGGAACATGCACTCCGCACCATCAAGACTGCCGGTCTTAGCAGGCTATTAATGTCAGCTCGTTCTGAGCATGCGCTCTAAACATTGACAGCGCACGCTCGGGATGATTTCTTATTTATGGTCTCCCAAAGAAAACACTTTTGATGGTGTGCAATGTACGTGTTGAAAGCGTTGTAAAGGCTTGCGATCGACACGTGCTCAGCAGCAGCGAGCTCATCTATGGCCGCCAGTGAACAGCACCTATAGTAACTTATATGATAGTCCCTGGCAGCTTATGAAATGTAGTTTGTCATGATCATAATAAGCGCTAACATAGTAAGCGACGCGCTGAATTCCTTTAAGGCCTGTTCACACATGCAGCGAGCGCTACAAGCGTAGCGCTAACCTCGCGCTAAGCGCGTGCTGACGGCAGCGTTCACCAGCTTTGTATCTCACCGTCAAAACTGTTGCTCATGGCAGACGATAAGTAGCTGACGGCACGTGAGGAGCGCTACATAAGCGCTTCGCTGCATGTGAGAACTGGCCTTAAAGGTGCCCTGAGGAGGTTCTTGAGATCGCCTTAATATGGCAATCTCAGAACTCACTCTGCTGGCTCTAAGCATCCTAGAAATCCCTAAATCATGACAATAAACGGCCGATTTCCCTATTAAAAAGCAATCAAGGATCGCAACACACCGAAGTCATCTCCGGCGATGGGAGGAGCATGTTCCGAAACCAAGACCACTGCCAGTCAATAGCATGCGAAAATCCTCGCGCCTCCGACCGGTGGAACCGCGGAGTGATATCTGGAATACGCGTGGCTCGTTGCCCTTATACAGCCCGGAGTACGATTCAACCCAGCGAGCTCGCTCGAGTGCTTGAGAGCTGATGACCGGACACATCACTCCCGCAAAAAGCGCACACACACAAAAAAAAAAAGTTTTTTTTTTTGAGGGGGGGGGGGGTACGATTTTGGTATTATGTTCCCTCTCCACGAAAAATTGTCATTTTTTCAACTACTCTTACTTGCTTCTATTATCTACAAAAAGCATACACATGTAATAACAGCGTTTGCAATCTCAACGAAATGTCGCGTTTTCATTGGTCACGTGCCGTCCTAGCTTCCGGCAACAATGCTCCTGCCATCACCAAAAATAATTTCAATCTTTGATTTTTTTTTCATTTGGAAAGTCGGTTGCGCGTCGTTATTATTCATGAATTTCTGGGATGCTTAGAGCCCGCACAGTGAGTTATCGCCATATTCTGGCCGATCTCGAAACCTCCTCGGAGCACCTTTATAAGCTGTCGGTTAGTATACTCCGTCTCACCTTAAAAAGTCCAAACGCAGAGCCAACGCATACGATTCTATGTGGATTCAATCAAGCAGCGCCAAAATTGCATCGTCACTGCGCTCATCGCCTTTAAATGTGTCACAAACCTTCATTTCTTCTTTTCGTGCTTGGTCTGACCGGTGACAACAAATCAGTAAGGACAACGAGCACCATTATGGTTTGATGATATGCACTTATGGCGCCGCTTGATCGTCCTTATCGAATCGTATAGTGTCGGCCGCGTTCGGACTTGAGCGGAGCACATATAACCCTGCTTCGCACGCCTCTGTTTAGCGCCGAGGTTGTGCGAAACTTGGACCGAATATATAACCCAGCATGTTCCGTGTCCGGCGCTTATGCGGTTCGAATGAGGCTTGCGCTGGCTCCTTGTAACCAATGAATGACGCATCCAAATCGAATCACTCCTCGCAAACCGCTAACTAGATAGAACCTCTTTCCGGTGGAGCGCAACGACGTGTGACTTCTCGTCTCGCGATATAGATTACACGCTTAATGAGAGCACGCTCGGAGACCTCTTCCTGTTTGTGCGTAAAAACCCTTCTCAGAACCATCCCTTTCTCCGACCGATACTTTCGAGAGAATTGTTTCTTCGACGGCAGAACCGAACGCGATGCCTGTTTGTGTGTTCATTTTTTCCCATTTTTAGTTTTATTTTATTTTCGCAGAGGCGATTGCGTCTCATCATACGCGTTCTGATACAGCAATTCTTCCTTAACGGATGTCCCCATAAAAAAAGAAAAGAAAGAATGAACTTAAAAGGAAAGAAGAAACAGGCCTGAGTCACACTCTGACGTACTACGTCACGGACAATCGCTAAAACCGCTGAGCGACGTGGCGGAGACGTGCAGGCAGTTCCGCAAGAAAACGTTAAAGAGGAAAACACGTTTTTCGCTTGTTCGCTTTTTGTTGTCTTCTGTGAGCTCACGGTGGGGAAATTGAGAGCGCGCTCGAGCGGATATCTGCCGAGATAGCGGCCCCAGACAATGCGCATCGAAGCGGGGGAGAGATATTAGCGCGCGAGGAAGCCTCCTATCAGCTGCGGCGACCGGGGCAAGGGCCGATCGCCGGACAGCCGGCCCTAAATAGAAGGACTCCAGTGTCGCACTTCGGAATCGAGCACCTTTCCTTGCCACCAACACTGATGTCCGGCACGTATATCCAGAGATCATCGATAAATGCTGAGTACTGTTGCCTTTTAGTTTCACGACTGGGCAGAACGATTTTTGTCGTTGATTTCTTTTACGAGCGCGCTAAAGAATTTATACGTTGTTTGTGTCGCCTGCGTTCCGTGTGCACAAACTTTCCGCTTATATGGTACGAGTTTTATCTCAAAGCTGAAGTTGCCACGGTCATTGAGCTCCGCGTGACAGCGTAAGAACTACGGCTGCTGTCGAAATACAAATTTTACTTTTTGTTTACTCTCTAATTGATTCCTCTTTGCTTTCGGTCTTCTCTGGTGCTGCTCGTTAGTCACGTCAATGTACCTAAATAGGTATGCCACAAGAGTTAGCCACGGCTGTGTGGGCGATTCCCAGCATTGCCCGAATCAAATTGGGCGTGTCGCACAGAAATGATCAAAGATCCAAGCACAACGTGAGAAACGACAAAAAAAAACAACAACATTGAAATGCACCTTTTGAATGCTTAAAACGGTGACTACAATAACTTATTTGGAGCTATTTTATGAACAACATAAATTCGACTGAAGCAACGGCTGCAGGAAGCCATAACCGCAGACGGTTGTCGCTATACACCTTTTTCGTTTAGCCTCGTACCCACCCACGTTGTCTCCATATCCGGTATGCGTTCCGAAAAAAAAAAGCAAGAGATTACAGCCCTGAATAAGTAAAAAAGTATAGAAGGGTCGCTAAAAAGAAGGGCTGACGGTTGCAATTAAAACGTTAACACGTTCTACTGTCGAGGCGAGAAGAAAGCGATGTTTTCACGCATGCCGGAAGTTCCAGAATTAAAGATGGCGGCGCCCACGTAGAAAAAGGTGTATAGTATATTCACGCGGGATGTCACTGCCTTTCCAGACGCCACGTGTTCTTATTACCACCGCAAAATTCGCGGAGCTTCGTCATCGCGCAGAATGTCGTTAATAAACTATACCTGCACTGCCTGGTCCTCAGCTTTCTTAGAGCATTGGCTTCTCGTCTCAAGTATCCACACAGGTTGGGAGGGAGGACGGTAAGTGGATTATCTTCCCGAAAGAAAATCTGAGGCTCCACGTCGGCACTGAAGACGTTCTTCAAAAAGAATGTACCTTAAATTCTTAATCGTGCGGATAAAAAACAAACCTGTGTCGAGCTGCGCTGGGTTAGCGCGACACCACGACGCGGACACCATATCGCGATGTGAAATCACGCGACACGCACTGAATATGGTGTACCTGGAGTGGTTATGGTCCAACCACTGGACAATGTCATTGTCACGTGACGTGGGGTCACAGTGCCACGTCATGGTGTTGCTTGCTACTGTCTACTAAATTTAACAAATGTGTGACAACTTCTTTTTTTTTGTGACCACGTTATACTTTTTCTCGGAAAGCCGCGGCAAGAGAGTGGGGCATGTTTAAACTCCCTGGGGATTTCTAACGCGCTACCCGAATTCCAGTTACACTGCACCTGAAAACGTAACGAGCCTTTGTAAATAAGCGAGAAGTAATTCGTTGCTTTTGTCTTCAGAGCCGTCGGGGAAGTTAGTTGAGAACTTTGGCCGGTGTCGTACTGCTACTAGCCCGCGCGGTCATCAACGTGCATCACGCATTAGTGGTACACGAACGCGCTCCGATATACGATTCCCATACCGAGATCGAAACGGACACGCGGGCTGGGATCGAGCCCATGATCCCGGGGAGCGAGAGATTTCGTTCTCCACGCACGCTTCGAGCTCCATCGGATGTCCGTTGATTGCGGGAATCTTGACTGATTAATCATCTACGGCGTGACCTTCAATTAACCTCCGTCCTCCAAACAAAGAACGTGTACGCGTGCGTATTCATCTTCCCCCATTGAAGAGCGCTTGCTGACAGTGAGCTTGCCTGGCATTCTGTTAATCTGGTCCGCGCTGTAGTACCCACGCGACGGGCAATTGACGTCACAGCCCCCTTCTGCATGCCAATTGTTTCACCACACTCAGGGGCCCGTATCGGTTTGTTATCGACGTGCACTCTCTCTTATCGTATCTGCGCGTCGTGTACCCGTCAAAGGCTGACAGTGTACACACGACACGAAATCAAGTGGTCTGATCAGGTAAGTTACTGCAAGGCCAGTAACTCGAGTACCCAATCATGCAATCACCGAAAGCTGCGGAATTTAAACTCTGCGCTCTAAAAAAAAGTAAAAGAAATAAATGAAGTACATGAGTTTGTCTAACATCCCGCAGACCACGGGGAACAATAAAATGATTCCGGCGAATTACGATGTCAGTAACACGATTAGACCCGAAAAATACGACGCACGCAGGGATAATGAGCGAGTGAAACGTTATGCCCATTGTCCCCGATTCTTAGCTTCGTCATTCACGCTCGTCCCTGAAGGGAAGCTGAAACACTTCTTTCAAAAAATGAAATGGAGGTTGATTCTAGTGTAGTTTTATCCCGTGAATCTGAATATCATGTTTGTTTTGCCCCAAGATGTAACTATAGACGCGTGAAGGCAATTGAAGTGTGTTTCCTCAAATACAATTCTGCTTCAGCTTCCCTTTAATTAAGTCAAGGTCGAACTACGAATAATACGAGAGGCAGTCTTCAGACGTTGTCTGTGAGGCGTGTTTCTTCCTCGTATGGCGATGTGTCTAAAGCACTGGTTCTCAACCGTTGATGTTTCGCGGACCCCTAGTGGATCGGCGGAGGGGATGGAGGCGGACCCCGTTCGCGGGGAGGGGAAGGGAAAGGTACGTAGGCTAATGATGATAATGATTTAATAAGTGGATATAACTAAGGGCTAGAGTGCAGTAGACTTCTCTCATTGACGTACGCGCGAAAAAAACTCACCCGAAAATTAAAACGTTTCTTATCAATCCGAAAAAAAAAAAGACAACCTTTATTGCCGGGTTTGACTGATGACTCAAAGGACTTCACGGACCCCTATCGAATGCCCTCGCGAACCCGAAAGGGTCCGCGGACTTCTCATGTGAGAACCACTGGTCTAAAGTTTCTGAACTTAAAGACTTTCCTGCGCGTCTACTTTTCCGCATTGCACGCGGTGGACCAGTCACCGCGCGATGTGCGGAGCTCATCCAGCTAACCACGGGGCTCCAAAAATATTTTGGCGCAAAAAAACGCGATCTGCGCGGGTGTATATACGTCGGTCGTGGCGAGTCTTGCGAGCATCTCATTATTATCGCCCCTCGACCAATCAGATTGCGGCATCAGCCAACTAGAACACCGAAGAACCAATCACGAAGCTGCAGGATCGTGAATTAACATAATAAGCCACGCACCCACGTTCCTTAAACTGTCAATATTCTTTTCGTTTTTTTTTCTTTTTTTACTTGTCGTTTGTTTTCTTGGAGGTTCGGCATGTACTTTCGCTCTGATAGACTCACGACGTGCACTCCGTTTTACAGCGTCAGCTGTACTGGGCTTGTTGTACAGCTTCGTGCCACGCTTTAAAAAAAAAAAAAACGTTTCAGGCTTTTACTGTTGGGTGGTGTCTTTATTCGGTAGAAGCCCCACATAATAATTCGAACTGTTTCGTTTTGCTCGTTCAATTGTGACACATGTCTGTGGTGAAATGTTCGAGTTTCCTTCCAACAGAAAACTCTCGCGATAAATACAACAGTAGCGTCCCTCAGTCTCTGTCGGTCAGTAAGTCATACGCGTTTCCTGGCTCAATTACAAAGTCTCCGAGTGAAGAGTGGAAGGGGGCGGTCCCTGCCCGGGGGGGGGGTAAAATACTTCTTATTTTTTAAGCGAAGCAAAAAAATAATGCTTCACTGTTTAAGTATAAATCATCTACTTTTTACTGGTTTCGAATTACGTTGTGGATTAGCTTCAATTAGACGCTTGCTGGGTGTTATTGAAAACGCCCTAGAAACGTGACTTTAAAAAATAACTAGGGCACGGGGAAATGCTTCATTTTTATCGCGTAAAAAAGACAAGAAAAAGAAAGCGTGACGTGCCGTCGACGTTCTGCTCTGGCATGAACTGCATCTCTGCACCAACAGCCAATATGAAAGCAAAAACCTAAAAATCTCATCCTACTAAATTATTTTTTTAATGTTTAATAGCCAATTGGATTTTGAAACCACGGTGGCATGTTCAAATGGTACCATATTTTTTTAATTCTTCGCGACGCGATGAAACGATCCGTAAATATTTCTAAAAATTACTTATTTAGTGTTTTTTTTTATTATTCCAACTGAACTTCTAATAAAAATTATAGCTTAAATAATTACTAGTGCAATGCTAATTGTAGTGAAGCTACTTTTATGCATTCGTTTATTTATCTAATTATGCTCCTCCATCTCATCCGTGGGGACTTATTTTCGGGTGCTGTAATACAGGAAAGTGACAGCGAAAGCAATCGGAAAAGCAGACGCAAGCTTCAAATAACTGCAAATAAAAACACAATATCAATGCACAAGCTGTAGTTATACGCAAGGTTGCCGTCTAAACCTTATACAAAAAAATGAGCAAACGACTTAACGAAGTCATCATGGCCCACCTTCACGTTCAGAAACCCGGATATGAATGAAGATATGTGGAAGAAAGACACCCGATATATACTAACGTCATCCAAATCGCCCCAATGAGAGTGACTAATACCCTAGATACACTAGCGCTCTCAACTATAATTAAGCCAACTGTCATTGGCACCTCCCAGCTGTCGTTGAGCTCAACCGGTGTTGGACAAAATACTCGATAGAAGTATTTAAGTTAAGTTACTGAATACCTGCTTCATAAAGTATTTAAAATACTACTCAAGTTACTTTCACTGTAAAGTATATTCAGTAGAGCACAAATACTCAGAAATGTAATTCAATTACTTTTGAAGATACTTCCGCATTGTGTAATTTGTGTCGACGTCAGTGACAACGACAATTATTCAGCTGCGCAAATCTGCCTTACCAGAATGGTTTATTTGCAAGCAACAACACAAAACGGGAAAAGGAAAAAAAAGTATCTTAGGGCTCTTTTATGCAGTTCAACTATAAGGATCAGGATATTGTCACGAATGACAAATGATGAGGCGACAAATAACTGAAGAAACTAAAGGTTTAATGGGGCGAACTTGTGCCAAAAACAAAATAGAGAAAGGCTAGCGTCGCAGGCGTCGATGTCGGTGAAACAGCAGGATGGCGCGCTGGGGCGAGACTAGAGAGTTTTAGAATAGCGTAAAGACCCTTGCGTCAGCACTGCGTACAACGCACGCTAGCTGTCGACGTAACGTTATGGAGCGCGTTGAACGCGCACTTTTAGTATAGCGGAAGGCAAACGCTTACGTAACGATACGTAAGAACTTGCAGCGGCATCTAGATGTGCTCCTGCGATCTGCCTCAAACAATCCAAGGTGGGTATATGGTAAAGCCAATTTAACACTGCGAATCTCTTCGCTTTGCTACGAAGTGCGTGAATCTCTTTCCAGTTGCCTGTTGTGAACGTGTTTTGTCTTTTTTTTTTAAGCTGTGCGACCAGTAGTTTGATCTATGGTTCGCTTTAGTCTGTTGTGAGATCTCTCCTATCTTATGTTGGCCTCGTCATTTGCTTGGAAGTATGCAAGCAATAGGTCGCACCGCTCGCGTACCGACCGCAGGAAAAACACCTTTATGGGTTTGACGGCGTCGCCAACGTTCTTGGCTACCGACACCCATCTTTGTGGGCGCTAGAAAGGGTTCGTCGCGTTGATTTCTTTGAGGAGGTTGTGGGTCGCCTGTCAATACCGTCCGATCAGGCCGAGTTCCACTCGCTTCGAGGAAGTCACATGGGGAAGCGCTACCTTTGGGAAAAGGTTTTATTTGTACTTAAGTTTAGAGTCATATGAAGAGGAGGGCCAAGGCTGTCTAGTGGTCCGGGTCTTCAGTTGAAGGCCTTGCTCGGCATCGGCTCTTTCGTCTGTCTCCAGCTCCGAACTCCGCGTGTCCTCACCCTCCACGAGCCTCGCCCTTTTCTCTTCTTCTTTCTCTTTCTTCCACAAGGTTGAGGTCATCTTCAATGGTGAAGCGAACCCGTACAACGCGCGTAGCACTTCCACTGGTTTGCCACACCACCGCCATTTTCCAAACTGGAGTAGTCTCGCGCTTTCCCGTGCGGCGCGACGAGAGCAACGAGAATGTATACGCAGGGGACCGCTACGTACGCTCGCAAAAAGCGATAGCGAGCGTACGTGCGCATAGCTCGCCGCAGTACGGCTCATGCGCAGTATGGAGGATGCAGCGTTAACGCTAACGTAGGGGGCTTACGTTTGCTCCTATACGTATTACTAAAACTCTCTACTGACTCCGGACCGCCACTTGGAGCACCTTTTGTACCCGCGTGGGCTTCTGGAACATTCGGCGTAGAACGTTCGGCGCGTAGAACATTCGTAACTCGATCAGACGACAAGGTTCTCGAACTTACGAGAATGTCAAGTTGAAAGAACAAATAAAAGAGGTGTCCGCTCCCTAGTTCCGAACCCGGAGCCTTCGCGCGAGAGCAAAGCGCGGCAACCGTTCGGACACGCGCTCGCTCGGCAACGCGTGTGGCAATATCACTGATACATGTTACAAAGCGTTTTGGGGACAAAAAGAAAGAAGTCACTTTAGCTATTGGGGAGGAGATCAGATCGTGACGCCCCAAGCGGTTAACTTTGGAACTACACGGATGGGGACAACAAGTACAATGACTCAGCGCTCGGCCGACATAACCGAACGCGGCGTCAGCGTTCGGCTGGAGTCCGTGTTCTCCGGTGAGGGGAGGAGGGGCTCTTTTGTTACCGCTCTGGCCTGCATGAACAATGCAGCATGCACGGTGCCCAGCTCAGCACAAAAGCCATAGTGGGTCAAGCTCGCATTCTCTGACGACTGCTTTCGGGATAGGTCCAGCACTTAACGTCACTTCGTTTATTGTTAGTGTTTTTACATTACACTGTGCCCCGCGCTCCATTGAAGAGCATGACAAGGACATGCCCATAAGGCCTGCGGGCATGTGCACAGGCCTTGTGTTGAGTAAACACCGAGGTGTGGTACAACAAACGGGTCAGAGCGCCCCCTATACTTTGATCTCCTGCCCAATTGGGGAGGAGATCAGATCGTGGCGCCCCAAGATGTTAACTTTAGAACTACATCGTGGGGACAACAAATACAATGACTCAGCGCTCGGCTGACTTAACCGAATGCGGCGTCAGCGTTCGGCTGCAGTTCGTGTTCTCCGGTAAGGGGGAGGATGGGATCTTTTGTTCATCATAACTTACAGCGCGACTGGGACAAGGACAGACAGAGGAGAAAACACAGGACAAGCGCTGTTTTCTCCCTGTCTGTCCTTGTCCCAGTCGTGCTGTAAGTTACGATGAACTCTTACCAACTCGCCCAATTGTTCATTTTGCTAGGGCTCTTTTGTTTACACTCGGGCCTGCATGAACAATGCAGCATGCACAGTGCCCAGCTCAGCACAAAAGCCCAAGTGGCTCAAGTTCGCATCTTCTGACGACTGCTTTCGGGAGAGATCCGGCTCTTAACGTCACGTCGCTAACTGTTAGTATTTTTGCACTACACTGTGCCCCGCGCTCTATTAAAAAGATGACATGAACATGCCCACAAGGCCTGTAGGCATGTGCACAGGCCTTTGTTGGGTAAACACCGAGGTGTGAGGGCAACAGATGGGTCAGAGCGCCTTGCCAATGGCGACATTGCTGAATATCACGTCCTGCGGCACACCTTAGACGCATCGTTTAACTACAATCCATATTTTCTATAGGGGGAGTTCACTATAAACGAACTTGGAATACGGATATGAGTGGACGGATAATAAAGAGAACCCACATAATAGCCACGGAAGTGGTCGCACCTTCTTCAAGTAGGTTGCGTTCAGAAAGGCACTCAACGTTGGGGGACACTTTGTTGGGATTTTGAGAGGTCATCCAGCTCGTCGTTCGTTTTCTGTACTCTTCTCTGCTTATCAATGTTCGCTCACAGACAGTGTTCGCGAGAGCAATAGGTGTCGGACTGACGACAAAAGGAAAAGAAACAAAAGAAAACCTCGATGTTATACCGTAGCAAGGTCAAGTATAGAAAGAGCGAAATAAAAATGTCTTTTTTTTGTGTGTGTCCACTTCTCATTTTCTTCTATTTGTTATTTTCTTGACACTCAAGTCTGCATTGTTGTCGTAGGTCGTTTCCCTGTCTGCGCTGCGCCTCGGGGTGACAATCTTTACTTCAATAAAACCACCCATTTTGTTTGAGGATTTTTTGGGGAAACTCTAGGAAACAAAAGGCGCCTTTGGTGAGGTGAGGGAAAACCTTCATTGAACGAACTTTGGGCTGAAATATGAGCCACAATCGGCAAAAAAACGATGTTTTCACGGGCTCAGTTAAAGTCATCGTAGCTAATCCGAGCTAGTAACAAGATTCGGTTGCTCGAAAGAATGTTCAGGCTTGCTCGTGCCACGCCCACGCCACTTCATACCGAAAAACTCAGAAAATGGCGGAATGACAAAAATGTATTTGAGATAATGAGTACAAGATACTCAGAAATGTAATTAAAATATAGTATCAAATACTCTCGATCAAAAGTATTTGCAAGATACCAAGATACTTAAAAAAAGTATTTGAAATACAGTATATTGAGTAGAGTATTTGAGATAGGCGCAAGTCTGAGCTCAACTAAGTTCTCCGGTGCTATACGGCACATATAAGCATAACAACACCAGTTGAGATGCGCGTCAAGGGACACCGTTGAAACCGAAACAAAATCCAAAAATGATGTCACCTTATTTTTTTAAGTGGTGCAAATGAATTATATACAGACTTTTATTCATTAAAACGTTTAAAATAAAAATTAATAAAACTTTCGTGTTTTTTTTGTTGTTGTGAAGTATTGATAATTAGAACGTTTCACACGAATTCAAGTAAAAGAGATATAACGAAAGTCTAATTGGCACCGACATCGCAATGGCCGCGCTCGCCTAGCTTTGGCTTCTGCAACGTGCTGTAATCGTCCCAGCGGCAGCTCTGTCCCCGAATCATACCTCCTCCGACAATATTTGACGCTACGATACTTTCTAGATACCTTATCCAAACTTCCGCAATCGCTGAAGCTGGCCGTCGGAGGCATAGCACTCAATGATCGTAAGCGGCTCAATGGCAGTTGGCGCCGCCATGTAACTCCGGCCGATTGCGATTGAGTCAAATGTTGACTTAACGTCAGTTAAGAGCGCTAGTGTAACTAGGATTTATTATGGTTTAATTTTTTTTTTTACCTCTACAAGTTTTTTTGCGAACTATTGTCCTGTGTTTTGTCAAATACCCTGCGTATACACCGAGATCACGAGTGCACCCGAGTCGAGTGCACATTACGCAGGGCGCATGACAAAACCTTGTGCCACTAAATAAATAAGCTAAGCTTCAGAGAAACGACACTTACCTATCTTGTGGCTTACAATCATGCTTGCCAATCTGAAATCACAAGAAACGTTTTCCGTCCTCCACACATGTTTAAACAGTTCGCAACTCTGGAAACAGTATTACATGAGCTTCCTAACACCGAATCTAAAGCTGAGGAAGTCGCACTTTTGAATCATGACGATCGGCAGTTGCATTTGCTCTGCACAAGCACCAAGATCGCGGCGCCTACAACAATAGCGGGAACAGAGTGCCGATACTCTTACTCTAAGCGTAGCTCATTTAGTGGCTCTAACAAAACCCATGCCCAATCTCAAAACAGATCTAAAAAGCCTTCTTTCTTTTGCGCGACATGTGTAAAAAAAAAAAAAAAAAAGTTGTGCAGAAAGGCGGCGTTTACAAAGTAAGATGAGCAGAGGACGATGAATATCTCTGCTATGTCGAAATTGGGTGGGGGCTCAAGCAGAAGGGGCGCTTCAAATCAGGCGAAGTATTTGAAACGTGCTTCCTGTTCGTTCTGCGGTGATGTAGAACATAGAAGCTGCCGTCCACAATCGGCATGTCGCCGCCAGCGAACAATGAATGAGCCACTCGCCTTTCTGCTAGGCCGCAGCTCTCCTGAACCGTACTAAATGCTATTATTAATATTATTATCTAACTTATTTTTCTTTCTTTTTTTCTTTTGTTTAGGGCGCAGCTCTTAAGCGCCTGTTTCCTAGTTTCGCGGCGTCGGCGTCGCTGTCGGCGTTGGAGTAACCGCGCTAAATTTAGCGGGAAAAATTGATGTCACGTCACCTCAACACCAATTTAGTTTCCCCGCTAAATTTAGCGAGGAACATGACGTCACAAGACTTGGTGGCTTCACCCATGAAGAAATTCAGTTTCTATGCTAGATTTAGCGGAAAAATTGACGTCAGGTGAGCTCCACCGATTCAGTTGCCCAGCTAAATTTAGCGGGGAAAATGACGTCACAGGACCTGGTGTCGCGTCACGTATGAACAAATACAGTTCCTCTGTTAGATTTAGCGGGAAAATTGACGTTATGTGACCTCAACAGCAATTTGATTCCCCGCTAAATTTAGCGGAGAATTGAATGGCTGTTGAGGTCACGTGGCATTAATTTTTCAGCTAAATTTAGCGGGGAAACTGGGAGGGGGAGGGTATGGAGGAGGAGGAGGGGAGGGAAGGATGGGGAGAGGAGGAGGAAGAAAGGAGGAGGAGGAGGAAAGAAGGGGAGGACGAGAAACAGCAGGAGGGGATGAGGAGAGGGTACGGAGGAGAAGGAGGAAGGACATACCTTCCCTCCATTCCTCCCCTCCTCCTCCTCAAGATATGCGCTCTAATTTCGCGCTCCAAAGATTTGTAAATGTCTCATTTTTTTTTCTTCCCCAACATCGTCACTATGGAGTAGTTGCAGCTGATATCACCTAAATTCCATCTGAAAAATCGTTTGACCACAGAAACATGAATGTCATTTACGAATATCAAAGGCTTTCGGTTTGAAAGCCTTTCAACTGCCTCCAAAACAGGACTTTTTGGATAACGTTTGGTATATCAGGAATTTTTCTTTCGTAGATCTTTATGATTCGTGTTTCTGTATGTGGAAGTGTGCTCTGACGAATGTGTTAATTGTTCGTCCAGCAGACCACATGCTAAATTCCTGTCAGCTATCACCAACATGCCACTCGAAGTCGCCATATTGAAGGGGTTTTGCCATCTTCCATCTGTGGACGAGGCAGAATCCGCATTTAACTTGGTTTCCATTATATTAGGGCCATGTTTTAGAGCGCAGCTCTTAGGCGCCCGTTTCCGGCTTGAGCGGCGTCGCCGTCGCCGTCGACATCGGCGTCGGCGTCGGCGTAACCGCAAGGTCATATGACCTCCCAAGGTCATGTGACCCCCCAAGGTCATGTGACCCCCAAGGTCACGGGACCCCTCAGGTCACGTGGCCCCCCAAGGTCACGTGACCCCCGGGTCACGTGACCGCCCCGAGGTCACGTGACCCCCCCGCGCCTCCCCTCCTCCTCAAGAGCTGCGCTCTAATTCGGCGTTACAGGGAGTCGTAAACGGCTTTCATTTTTTTGCAGATTTAATAGGTTGTGTCTATACTTCGTTTCAGCTTGGGTCCAGACGCAGCCGATGCTACGAGCGCGAGCGTGTGGCCCTGAATAGTGCTTGCATTGCACGAGCGCGCGTGCTTGGCAGGGACGCTGGAAGCCCGGAGCTCGCGCTTGTAGCATCTGCTGCGTCTGGACCCAAGCTGAAACGAAGTATAGTTTCGGTGCATCAATTAAAAAAAGACAGCAGCGAGATTGTGGAAGGTGTCAGTATGCGAGGTCGCAAGACTCGCCACGGAAGCCATAAAACGGGTCGTCCAGGTAAGCGAATGGTCTTTATCGAGGACGCCGTACGAGAATGGTTCGGACTGCACTGGAATGGCGTGATCATATTTTAGATGTACGACTCCAACTTTTCCCTGACTAATGTTTCTCGGGAGAAACTATCGGTACGGAACCCTCCCGCATGGCGGAAACTTGATAATCGATTATAAATACACTAGATGGTGCTTCATTTTTCTTACGGTCTAGAGTTCCTCAATGTTGCTTGCCTCCCGCGATGTGTTGACCTTGTACTACGTTTGTGAGACCAGTGGATCCCTTTGTGCCGATGAAAATGACAAAACAAAAAAGAAAACTCGTTAAGATTTCGGTAAGTAATTAATTCCAAGTGAAGGCTTCCCCAATTCGGTGGTGCAATGAAGCGTCACAAACGCAGTCACCGGTAGAATCTTTTCGCGTTACCACTAGACGCGGCACCGAAAACAAACTCATACCTGACGATACGAGTTACGTTGGGGGATCGGTAGCCGAGTGGGCTATACTTTGTTTCAGCTTGGGTCCAGACGCAGCCGATGCTACAAGCGCGAGCATGTGGCCCAGAACAGTGCTTGCACTGCACGAGCGCGCGTGCTTGGCAGGGATGCTGAAAGCCCGGAGCTCGCGCTTGTAGCTTTGGCTGCGTCTGGACCCAAGCTGAAACTAAGTATAGCGCACACCAGCTCGGAGCACGTGGAGCGAAAGCTCGCGCTGCAGAACCCAGGGATCCTGGGTTCAATCCCTACCCCTGCCCGTTTCGATCTATACTTCGTTTCAGCTTGGGTCCAGACGCAGCCGATGCTACAAGCGCGAGCATGTGGCCCAGAACAGTGCTTGCACTGCACGAGCGCGCGTGCTTGGCAGGGATGCTGAAAGCCTGAGCTCGCGCTTGTAGCTTTGGCTGCGTCTGGACCTAGAGCCACTAAATAAGCTATATCTGGACCCAAGCTGAAACGAAGTATAGCGCACACCAGCTCGGAGCACGTGGAGCGAAAGCTCGCGCTGCAGAACCCAGGGATCCTGGGTTCAATCCCTACCCCTGCCCGTTTCGATCTATACTTCGTTTCAGCTTGGGTCCAGACGCAGCCGATGCTACAAGCGCGAGCTCCGGGCTTCCAGCGTCCCTGCCAAGCACGCGCGCTCGTGCAATGCAAGCACTGTTCAGGGCCACACGCTCGTGCTTGTAGCATCGGCTGCGTCTGGACCCAAGCTGAAACGAAGTATAGACGCTTTACACACGCGCCAAATTGAGCCGCCATAGCCGACCTTCTCTTGTCTTACCAAGATGCCAAGCCACTGAAACGGACTTTTCCGAGCCTCCACAGAGGCCTATGCTGGGGAGAAGGACGTAGTAGCCCCTAAAGTGGCAATAACCTGCCCTGCTGTGGTAAGACTGAAGTGCAGCGAACGGAATAAGAGGAAACAAAAACTGAAGGGCGGTTATGGCGGCGCCCATGCTACAGCTGCTGTAAAGCGTCTCGTACCGGCGCGCGGTCGTGTATCACTACTGCGTGATGCACGTTAAAGACCCCAGGCTAGCGGTTGTACCGCACAGGCTAAATTGCTCATCTACAGCTGGGAGACTCGTCGCCCGTTGAGGCAGACCAAGTAATAGGCAGTATAAACATACACACAACCCAATTATTATTACGAGTTACGTTAGATGTTCCTAAAGTTACTGCGTTATTTCGCAAGCGATAATTCGCAACTTTCAGCGATGGTGGTACCGCGTTGTGAGAATCGCGCACACTAGCTCCTGGATGATCGGCCTCATAATAGATGGGCTTGCCTACCCACACTTCCTGGCATGAAAAACTTACGTAAGGCTCTAATACTGCTCGTATATAATAAAATCTAGAATTACTTACGCGTCGCCGACCCAGCCTCGCACCGCTGTTCTACGACGATCATCCAGATGACAGCCATTTTGATAGGCGCCAGCGCGCCCCTATAGGTCGTGAAAGTTGCGAATGCTCAACTGCGTAAAGAGCCACATATGAGTGGGAGGCAAGATGACGGTTCGGCCAGCAGACGACTGAGTTGTCCCCACTCTGGGGCCAGCCTAGTAACATTGAGGCGCTGGTCAAATACTCTAGGCTGGGTGGCGCAAGCTACCGCCAGTTTTAAAAGTACAGCCATTAGCATCCATTTATCCACCCAAATCAAACAACAGGCGAGCTAAGTCTGTTTTCCCCAGTCTTAATTTTTTTTTCAAGGGTGAACACAGAGCAATTTAGGTAGAGGGGCTTAGAACGATAAACTGGTGTCCCGTTCACCAGGCCAAAGTGACCGCCCACCCCATGGCTGCTGCCATGTTGTACAATTTTCACCAAGGCACGTACCACACCAAATCCTGAGGCTTTTACGCAAATCTGAACCGATATTTGTATTGCGATCGTTGTAACAAAACGTGATAAACTATTTTTCATTACTGTTAGCCCCAGAAATCATTCTAACTTTGATAAAAACCCAAAATACAGCACCGCGGCTGACGTCATCTAGCGGAGCCATAGCGAAGCTGCCCGAGTTTTTGTCGTAAAAGCACATTTTGGACTCAAAACAAACAACACATAGCTTATCTCGTCGGTACTGTTAACAAAGATCAAAAGGCAATTATCTGTGCGCAGTACTTTGTTCAAATCTAGACGTAAAACTATAAGTTCACGTGTCTAGTGGTCAAAAATGTGCAACATGGCGGCGGCTGGGTGGGGGTCACTTTCAGCTGTCAGTTTATCGCCCTAAGCCCCTCTACCTCGTTGACATAGAGGCACTATACATCTGGTGTATTGTTGAATGATGTGTGAACGGCAACTTTGCGTAAAATGACCGACCTCGACCGTGAAATCCCCATCTCCCGAAAGACAGAATCACGCCGATTCCTCCTTAATAATTCCCGTGGGTGTACGGGGGAAAGCTGCTCCGCTTTCTTAGCGCATTCGAGGCCGCGTATACGCGAGTCCAAGACATTGTTCTCGAAGGCTTGTCAACAGGGTTATCTCGGATTCCGGCGCCCTTGTCTTCTGTAAGCTAGAGACGCGGCAGTGACAAGGATCCAGTGCCACGCTGACAGCACAACACACCACGGATTCTCGGTCGTTCCCGGTGCACGTTTGTTTGCGGGCACTCAGACAAGGAAGTCGGCCGTGACAGAGTCAAGCACGCGTCGATAAGTGCCCCCGTGGGGGAGCCTCGGAAGGTCAGCGAGCCACCGACGTCGCCGAACGCAGCTTTGCACAAAGCACGACATCGACGCTTTCAAACGTGCATTCGCGGTGCGAGCGCTTGAACGACACACGTTTCAAGGAGTGGTCGTCCCTTCCAGTATGGGCGAAAACATTGTTTTGCAGTCGCCGCGCCAATAGAAGACATTCAGGATATAAGCGTAACCGTCGGCCATTCTCTATATATATATATATATATATATATATATATATATATATATATATGCCTACATATATATATATATATATATATATATATGCGAGAATAGCCGACGGTTACGCTTATATCCTGAATGTCTTCTATTGGCGCGGCGACTAGTGATTATTGAATTCTATTGAGCGGGAGAAGGTGATTATTCAATTTATTGCATTAAAGTTAGGGAAAGGGAAAATGAAAGAGAGCTGGCGAAAAATTGGGCCAGGAGCGGGGATTGAACCCGCAAGACCATCCCGGCCACTGGTTTCGGCGGACTCAATTTCCGACCAGCTCTCTGTGCACTATTAGTTTTGAATTCGCTTAACTGGATAGACGACAACCGTTGCTGATTTAAGGCCCGCGCTAGTTCCGAATTGCGGCAGTGACGTGGCACGTCATCTCAACTTTGCAAATGTCGGAAAGGGCCCGTCTTCCAAGATATCTAGGGAACCACTCCTCCCCGTAGGGACTGGCTGCACCGTATATATAATGGGAATGAGTGAAGATTGACAAGTGCAACCGTAGTAATATTGTGAACGAAGAGGGGAGAAGGTGATTATTGAATTTATTGCATTAAAGTTAGGGAAAGGGAAAATGAAAGAGAGCTGGCGAAAAATTGGGCCAGGAGCGGGGATTGAACCCGCAACCTTCGCCTGTCCGGGGCATATATATATATATATATATATATATATATATATATATATATATATATATATATATATATATATATATATATATATATATATATATATATATATATATATATGTAGGGTTGAATTTGTTTTTCCATTTAATAGCTGTAGTTGTTACGGACTCGTCCCCCCGGTTTCGCGACGGCGTGAGCGTAAACGAATTCAGTTTTCTCGCTAAATTTGGCGAAAAAATTTACGTCACGTGACCTACGCACCAATTCAGTTTCCCCGCAAGATTTGGCGGAAAATTGATGTCACGTGACCTGACGTCATGGGGCTTACAGACAGAAACAGCTTCCTCGTTAAATGTGGTGGAAATATTGACGTCACGTGGCCTATGCACCAATCCAGTTTCCCCTTTATACTTGGCGGCAAAATTTGGGGACGGTGTGAGCGTAAACTAAAAGAAACAAAAAAGCTGTCGCTGTCTTAGCGCATCAGACCGGATACGAACGTCTTTCGATTTTTTCGCCGCCCATACCGGATATATGTCTACCAGGTTGCTGGGGAAGAGAATAAACGGAAAGGTCCAAAACTGCTGAGCGCGAGCTGATGCTGATGGCGATCTTCCACCGTGCAGCCAAAATGCGTCGTTCTGGGGTGCTATGTTGCGCTTTTTGGACTCCCAGGAGACTAGGGAGGAGGAAGTGGCGTAGGTGTGAATGAACGTATCTTAGCAGCACCACGCATCGCGGAAACTTTTTCTTTGTTTTCTTCTGCAGATACCGTCATCATCGACTCCACCAATCAACATCCAAAGAGCGTTGTTGACGTCACTTCCTTCTCCATAGTCTCCTGGGAGTCCAAAAGCGAAACATAGGGCCCCAGGTCGGCCTTTCGCGATTTCTTTTTTTCGAACCTAATGCTAGATTACCCAAGCACCAGGGAGAATGCCGGGATTGGTGTTCCCCACGCCGCACGTGCGGCGTCTGCAGCAGTAACTTTTCAAAAGCAAAAGCCTAAAACAAATGGTGTCGTGCACGCGCGTTCGTCAACGCTTTATTTTTGGTTATTTACTTGGAATATTTTATACGGGGGAGGCGTGCGCGTATGGCACGTGGAACACCCATCCCTGCATTCTTTTTGATGATTGAGTGATTTAGCAATAGGTCTATTGAGTATGTGCAAGTCTACTTTCATTAATTGAAATAAGAGGAATATCAGACTGTCACCTTTGACGGTGTTGGTTTAAGGACGCGATGACTACAAGCTTCCACTGTGTTTTTTACCACACTCCATCGAAATGGTCGCTGGCAATCGATGATTCTGGTCGTGACGAACCAGACAGGAACCACCAAAACGTGTCGTTGTCAATAACCCTGAGGTCGTTCTGAGCATGCGCTGTGAACAGCGCACTTAAATATGGCAGCCAGGGAATGAGCAGGTACTATACAAGTACGATCGAGCATCTTGTCTCGGGCTATTGGCGACGTGCGCGACCGAAAGCGTCGCTGTGGTCGGCCTTCCATGATTGGCCGAACGCTGACTATGACGTCAGAAAAGGATTTCTTATGAACGGAAATAAGAGGAATGAAAGAACTTTAATTCTGACGGTGTTGGCAGTGTTCCTTTGAGAGCGCAATGATTTCAAGCTTCCACCATGCTATTTACAAACACCATCGAACTTGTTGTTCGCAAGGTAATGACGTCACAAAGGGGAACCATAGGAGGGCGCCACCAAAACATCTCGCCGCTAATATGGTGGGCTAGAAGGAGAGGTGTGGCGATCGCTCGCTTCTCCGAGTAGTCAAGAACGATCCGCTTTATGCCTTCCACCACAGCCCCGTCGCCCTTGTTCCCGTCGCCTTTTTCCCTTTAGTTTAGGGGGTTCACTCGAGACTAAAGGGAAACCAAATACTTTACTAGGGGAATACATTCCACTCCTCTCAAATACAATGGCCTCGGCGCGGACAGGTTCTCTGGGCTCGGCGAGAGCCATCTATCGTCGGGGAGGTCTCGGTGGTAAATGATAATGATGACGATGGTTGTTCTACATATCAAATTCATTGTTGCGGAAATGCTCGAGACACGTGCCGCGCGCCACTTCTATACTTCGTTTCACCTTATCTTGTACCGCAGCGAAGGCTAGAAGCGCGAGCTCATAGCGTTGGCAGCTGCCCTTGGTGCACGAGAGCGTGTGCCGCCGAGATGTGCTTTAGAGCAAGGAGCTCGCGCTTGTAGCCTTTCCTGCGGTACAACACAAGCTGAAACAGAGTATAGTGGTCGCGGCACGTGCATCGACGCTGTGCCGCCATGATCTTCCCAGCGGCTGCACGTTGCGCGTGCCTCGTGCATCGACGCACCTTTCGCAACTTTTGAAACATGAGGGGGCTTTATGGTACGTTTACACCTGAGAAGAAATCCGCTGCCGCGGGAGCGGATCCGCTCATGGCGGCGGCGGCGACGAGCTGGGTTGCGTTTACATCTATTACCTTCGAGCGGCGGTGGCGGCGGCGGCTGCGGCAGCTGTTCTCGTAACATCCGGTCAATATGACGAGAAGGCGCGAGACGTTCCAACGCTTGGCTCAGCTCTCTCCAGGCGTTTGCTGCCCTCGGAAGAACGTGTTGTGAATTGTAATTTTGGCACCTCCTACTCGACGCGAAACAGCCGTACGGTGCTCGTGTAAATATGCGGTTGACGAAAACGAGGAAGACGAAGCAACGGTTTGGCTTCAGGGCAGATCGAAGGAAGACTGTACTGAACGTGCGGCGAATCACCGACACCAGCGAGATTAACTTCGTCATGTAAATAGTAAATCCATTCTGTTTCTTACCGTAAGTCTTTGACGTTCAATGTACGCAACAAGAACGCATACTCATGACGCAGGCAGCGTCGCGCTGCGCAAAAATGTCCTTCCGGTACAGCGAAACGCCTCGTTCGGCGGCAGAAATAGGTCCGGACCTAAGCGGCTCGCCGCCGCGTGTCCGCCCATGCGTTTCGCTCCAGCGGCAGCAAGCTGGGCGGCTTCGCCAGCGCGCATCCGCCAAGTGTAAACGTACGGCATTAGGTGGAATCGGAGACGACACCGCCGCGGCCGCCGCGAACATCCACGTGCACATGCGCGTGGACTGGCGCGGACCTCCACTCCGTCAGGACTGGATTCGGCGCTGTAGGCGTTCTGTCTAATGCAAATGAGCGGAGTGGAACGTATTCCCCCAGTAAAGTATTTGGGGAAACCACGAACAGGCTGTCTCCCTGTGAGAGAGCTATCGGTTTGGATGATTTTCTTTGTGAGAATAACACGGTTCTGTACATTGTGTTTAATTCGTATTATGCGTGCTTCCTATGCTGCGTCGTTATACGTTACGTTAGTAATAATTAGTTTGCTCATATATGGATGGAGGTGTTCAGTTTGAAATGCTTATTTTGACAACGACGATTATTTGAAAGTTATGTCGTTTATTCGAGGGTCGCCCATAACTACGTTTATATTTGAAGTTGAAATTATACGTTTGTATAGCACACTCGCTTTAACCATGTGTACACAATTGCACTATTTCTAAACTAAAAAAAAAAACATCTGCTTTTGCTGCATGCACATTATCTGCGCGGACCGGTAGACCTAATCCAGAACATATATTTTTTGTATTTCTAGTTACCTTTTATTTCATTCCACCCGGGCCTTCCTTGCATCCACTTCTTTCATTTTCTCGTTCGCGATCCGTCAAAGCGGATTAGCGGCCTCGTTTTTCTTGTGCACATCCGATCAACACCAGAAGAAGCCTCCGCATGGTCTTCTCTCCCTCTATGAAACGTCATCAGAGTCGGATCGCGCTAACTCGGCTATTGGGTCCGAGCCCGACCTTCGACGCGCCGATTGGACACGAGCCCCAGCCGAACACTGACGCAGCACTCGTGGCCAATCACAGGCCTCGATCGATCTGACTTTGATGACGCGTGCGGAGGCCTTCATCCGATACGGTATGGTGGGCCCTTCGGTACGAACTGCGCTTGAGCTACCGCAGAAGATACGCGCATGCGCAGTTCGTACCGGAGGGCCCATCGTATACCGTATCGGAGGTGCAAACCCGGTTCCCTAAAACGCCCTATTATTCGCGTTGAATATCCTCATACGGTACCGTAATTGCGTTACTGTGAAAACGCTGTGCGTTACAGCGTTCGGTGACAGCGCTGTGAAGATGGTGATAATCAGTTTTCTCTCGTGATAGAGCTGCGAGGCGCTATCACAGCCGCTGTGATAGCACATACTCGCCATCACAGCGGCAACGCAGGTTATGACCTAGGAGGGTACAGTTATCTGGTTCTATACAAATACGTGACATGATCGTGTTTTTTTTTCGGGGTCGAGGATTCTGCCGAAATGAAACGGTCCATTCCCCAACCGCCTTCGGAAAGATTAATGCTGGAGATCAAGTTATGTTAGTCAGCCATGCATATTATGTTCCTCCCAACAGCGCAGCACACAGGAGATAAGTATTTTAAGTAATCATTATTGAAGGTTTGCCTTATGCTGCAGCACATACATGCAATGTTACTTAGTTTGCATGTATACAGTACACGACACAGTTAACGCAAACAGGACATAACGTTTAAACAAAATATTCGCCGTTTTTTTTTTCTTCGGGGGTTGATTCTGAAGAAGTTGTAACGTTACTGACGGAGAGTACATTCGAGACCACATGACGCCTCCCTGTCACGTGACGTCACCTCGTGACTCCTATGAACTGATTCTCCGCTCACATGAGTTTGGAAGGCGCCTAAACGTTTTTGCGTTCTGCTCCCACAGGTTATTGATGGAAACTAAACTTTACCGTCCAAGTTGATGCACCAGTTGAGCAGTATCCACCACACTAGTAATTTGGACGATAGCATTTAGGTTGTGAGAAGAACACACAAAGTCCGAGGTCGCTTCCCCGCACTAATTGTGTTGGGCTCTATACGTGTATCGCGATGAGTATATTTTATCGCACGTTTATTTGTATCGCTGTACATATTGTATTGCTTATTTAACTGCATATATGACATGTCATATCACTCTGACTGTTCCGACTGAATTTCCTTAGCAAATGACCCCATTTCTCGTCCTACTAAATAGAAAAGTGTTTTGGTTTACCATCGACGTTCGGGACTTCCAAGTCAGTTTAAAAACAACGAAGACTACGAAGCACAACATGTTTATTACTTCTTTTTTTTTTTGTCTTTGGAGACGAAATGCTATAGTAATATTTAAACCAAGCAAGTAAATTCATGTGTGTATGTTAATACAGCCTGAACTTAGTTTCCTGAACGGGCGACTTGTCTCTCAGCTGTAGATGAGCAATTTAGTCAGTGCGGTACAACCGCTAGCCTGGGGTCTTTCACGTGCACCACGCAGTAGTGATACACGACCGCACGCCGGTGCAATGCTTGTTCAGATCGAAAGGGGCAGGGGTGGGGATTGAATATTTAAACCAATAAACTCACAGTACGTCTAGTTTGTAAACAAAAATTGAGTAAATGGAAATCACGTTGCTTGGTGTGTCAATTAAAGCAACGAAGTATAGTTAATATTCGTGGAACACACCCCGCTGCTACGGTGATTAATTCCGTTACTATTTAATCGCATTAATTTCGCTGCGGCTGTCGAGGCCAGGCACGCGAGGCATACGTGACCACCGGACTGCCCTTCCGAGAAAGAGTCCCCGATGGATCGGGTTCAGCGCGCAGCGTTCGCTTTCGATAAAGCGCCACGCACGGCGCGCGATGCCTGCCGCTCAATTTATCGCTGCCTCGCTGCTCCGTGGCGAAAGACAAAGGAATTCCACAGTGTGCAAACAAGAGGGGGCCTTCCTATCGGACGATGCTGCTGCCCGCTGCGGCCGCAGGAGCCCGTAAGGCTCTCCCGGAGGTCCCGACTAACGACGAATATCCTGAACAAGTTCGCCTCCCGCCTCTGACGTCACGGCTAGGTCATGACGTCAGAAGCCTAATGGCATAACGGAGCATACACCGATAAAAAACGGGCTTCTGGGCATGCGCAGTAACGATTTTTTTTTATGTGAGCATACACGCTCGGTTTAAATATAGTGATTGGGGCGTAGCGCGATCAGTCTTGTACGCGTTACTGAAAAAAGCGTAACCGATTACAACTACAGTTACTTTCGTAAGTGATTACAGTAATCAATGACTGCGTCACAAATGTAATTGAAAAATTACCGGAAAGTAATTTATTACTTTTCACGTTACTTCTAACTTTTTATTACGAAATCCAAAATGTATACGTGTGTTCAAAGTGGTTACATTTTGTTTCTTTTTGTCATTCACACCTTGTTAAGCTTCAAAAGCGGTTGTCGTTCGAAGTTCTCGTCAGTCATCTTCCCACGTTTTTTGGGGAAATATAGACATAGAAAGGAGAACGAGAGAGAAAACCCCGATCTGGTAACAAAAAGATTGTCGATGAGATAACCTTTTCTTCAAACATGTACACGTTACACAAAAAGAAACTAAATACGTAACTCGTTACCGATTCTCAAGAAGAACGCGCTGCTTTACCTCAAAAGTAACGAGTAATTTTTTTCGTTACTTTGACGACCAGATACACATCTGTTTTTCTTTCGTAGTTTATTTTTTTCTTTTCAGTAGTCGCTGCACTGAAGCAGTAGCTGCCTCTCCAAGTATTCATCAGTTATGTAATGTTTCCCGCTTCCTTGAGAATACATCTCTGGCGGCGCTGAAGAGTCGTTCTACTGAAGATCTCGAAAGTGTTGTGCTTCAGGAAGAGCTGATGAATCTGGAATTTCCCCCTCTCTTTTGTTCTCTCTGATTCTAAAGTTCCAAGTTGACAATGGGGATCTGTACCGTGCCGTGTTGACAGGCTCCGGGTTTCTATTCGGACTGTACACGATTTTAGAAAGGTTCAACCAGCGTACCTATTGTTTTCGCTGGGTGAAGGACAGTCCCAGTTGTAGAGTTCGACTGACGTGTTCACCGATAAGCGTTGCTATACTGGCCTAATTTTTAACTGTTCTTCTGGTTGCTCATCTGCCTTTGTCGCAATAGACAATAATTAAAATTTATAATTAAAACGACGACAATAATCTCTGGAGAAATTCCTGCCACAACGCGGATGAACTGCGTAAGGCAGGGGCCTCTAAACCCCGGCCCGCGGGCCACATCTGGTCTGAGGAAGTCTTCTGACCGGCCCGTAACCTGCCAGGGTACTCCCGATGAAGCAGCCCGCGGCCCGCTTCTAAAAGACCAACTGTTGCCGAGGCCAAAAAATTACACGAGTACACTTAAGACTGCTTACGTGTAGCAAGGCATATAGTCCCGTGGGAGAAATGTTTTCGAGTAATGTTTCTACACGTACTAAACTGTAGCAGGACGTATAGGACGACGTCTAGGACGGCTTCTAGCACGACCTCTAGGACGATCTTATGGACGACGTTGAGAACGACACCTAGAGGACAACATCTAGGACGACGTCGAGAACGACGCCTAGAGGACGACGCCCAGAGGACGACGTATAAAACGACCTCTAGGATGATCTTAAGAACGGTGTCTAGGACGACTTCTAGGACGACTTCTAGGAAGACAAGAACGACGTCTTGGACGACGTCTAGGACGGCTTCTAGCACGACCTCTAGGACGATCTTATGGACGACGTTGAGAACGACGCCTAGTAGACAACATCTAGGACGACGTCGAGAATGACGCCTATAGAGGACGACGTATGACCTTGACCTAGTTCAGAGCTGGTGTACTAACTGGCAGATGACGCTTAACGTCAGCAAATGTAAATGCATGCGCTTCTCTCGTTCCTCTTTTCAAACCTCTCCTGTTCATTTTCTCAATGGCATCCCTCTTCAACCCACAGATATGTATAAATACCTCGGCGTTCTTCTAACTTCAAATCTCTCCTGGGAAAACCATATTAATTCAGTTGTGAGTTCCGCTAACAAAAGCTTGGGTTTCCTTCGTCGCAATTTCAGATCCGCCCCTTCTCAACTAAAACGGCTCCTCTATCTTGCCCTAGTCCGGTCTAAATTAGAATACGCATCTTCAATCTGGCACCCTCATCATGCTACATTAACAGACTACATTGAATCTGTTCAAAACCGTGCTGCGCGTTTTATTCAATCTGATTACTCCAGTTTTTCCAGTGTCTCCCTCATTAAATCAAATCTCTCTCTCCCATTGCTTTCCACCCGTCGAAAAATATTCCGTCTCTGCCTTCTGCATAAAGTTTTTTACTCACCATGTCTAAATCAGTCTCTTCTTTCCCCACCGGCTTATCTTTCCTCCAGACTCGATCATTGCAATAAAATAGCCCGGCCAAAGTGTTTTTCCACAGCACATCAGCACGCCCCTCTTCCTGATGCAATTGTGGACTGGAATGACCTTCCCGAAGACATCGTCACCATCCAGGACCCCATCAGATTCCGAGAAGCAGTAACAAACATTGTACTTCACACCCACTCCCTCTCTAACGCCTTATGGCCCTGAGGGTATTGTAAATAAATAAATAAATAAATAAAAGTATAGAACGACCTCTAGGATGATCTTAAGAACGGCGTCTAGGACGACTTCTAGGAGCGACTTCTAGGAAGACAAGAACGACGTCTTGGACGACGTCTAGGACGGCTTCTAGCACGACCTCTAGGACGATCTTATGGACGACGTTGAGAACGACGCCTAGAGGACAACATCTAGGACAACGTCGAGAACGACGCCTATAGAGGACGACGTATAGAACGACCTCTAGGATGATCTTAAGAACGGCGTCTAGGACGACTTCTAGGACGACTTCTAGGAAGACAAGAACGACGTCTTGGACGACGTCTAGGACGGCTTCTAGCACGACCTCTAGGACGATCTTAAGCGCGAAACACATGTACGACGAAACCTTCCGATCCGACGTGCGGACTGCCGGAATGACCTTGGGGGGAGAGAGTTTTCGTAGCACCGGACAGCGTTGAAAACCCTCGCCTCCGACCGTCGTATTGCGTGGTCGGACGTCGGATCGGACGGTTTCGTCGTACATGTGTTTCGCGCTTTATGGACGACGTTGAGAACGACGCCTAGAGGACAACATCTAGGACGACGTCGAGAACGACGCCTATAGAGGACGACGTATAGAACGACCTCTAGGATGATCTTAAGAACGGCGTCTAGGACGACTTCTAGGAAGACAAGAACGACGTCTTGGACGACGTCTAGGACGGCTTCTAGCACGACCTCTAGGACGATCTTATGGACGACGTTGAGAACGACGCCTAGAGGACAACATCTAGGACGACGTCGAGAACGACGCCTATAGAGGACGACGTATAGAACGACCTCTAGGATGATCTTAAGAACGGCGTCTAGGACGACTTCTAGGACGACCTCTAGGAAGACAAGAACGACGTCTTGGACGACGTCTAAGACGACGCTTAGAGGATGACGTCGAGAGGAGGACGCTTAACGAGGCTGTGGCGTATTTGAGTGGGCTGCCACGTTTGCCTGTGGAAGCCGCCGCAGATGTAGACGCTGCTGCCGATGTGGAGGTCGTAGATGTAGACGCGGTCACCTCACAGTTCATCGCACGAAGCACACAACGGGCACAAATGAGGTTCGAAACGCACCTTTTGCGCACGGCGCTCCGGCGGTGACATCACGCTGATGACGTATGATGATGCTTGATGACCTATTTTTATGAATACATTTCGGGCACAACAACAACAACGCCGACGCCGCTTGTTTTTCACGTATTATGACAAGTGAGGACGGTCCTAGAGGTCTCGTGCAACTTCTTGGACGACCGCAAAAACGACGGCAAGGTAATGGGACAAGTAGAGTTGCCCATTGAGAGGAGCGAGCCGCTCTATCGTATTTTTATCGGTTTATATGACGATTTTTCGATCAATGGAACAAGTATAACTAATACGCATGTCAAAATTCCTTTGCGTTCTCACTATATAGTGCCTAGTGCCCTTAACTATTGCATCAATTAGTATCAATTGTACCATTCTCATTTCCTGTGTGAGTATGCCGAAATTTCCCTGCGCTTTGTTTTACGATTGATGAGTTTTAAGGGTCCCAATCATTGTACAATGTCATCATGATTTTTAATATAAAGTGTGTGTATTTACCCAACTTAGATAGCATTTTTTTAAGTTTTACTCTAACTTTCAATCTTGCATTTAAATGGTGATCTAGGATTATTTATTTAGTATTTCCTCATTTATATTTACTTACTTATTTTCCGGTCCTCTGGTCCAAAATGTTTGCAGACCACTGGCGTAAACGAAGACACCAGAAAAACGAGAGAAAACTGCCTATCGTAAGGTGTGCTCTCTCGACTTATTATTCGTTAGATATTGCCATCAGCGGCATCACCATTCATAGTCCCGTGTTTCATATCTTTGTAACTACGTATGTTAAACTGTGTCTTATCTATTGCACACTGTAAGCATTAGTTTTATCATTCTCATCAGTATTCTGCCCTGTTGGAACATGTCAAAATTCCTATGCACTTTGGTTTATACCTGGTGAGTTTTCTGGCCTCCAATTATTGTGCAATGTCCTAATCATTAAAATAGAGGATTTATAAATAAATTAGATGTATTTATCCATAAACTACATTTTTTAATGTGTACTACAACTTTCAGTTCTGTACTTAAATGTTTTTTTTCTTATTTATATTTACTTATCTATTTTTTTTTTACTCTCGAGACAACGACAAGTACCCCGATCCGGCCCCCAGCCAAAAAGTTTAGAGACCTCTGATCCAAACAATAAAAAAAAGTTTAAAAAAAGATGACGCGTCGAACTATGCTACGAAAACGAACGACACTGCGGCACAAATATTCGACGAGAGAAGCCGAGAAACCTTATCTTATCATGTGCCAGGTAAACTAACACCTCCGTTGCATCCGTACTATCTGGATTATCTCGGTCTGTACCAGCTTTACTTGCGCTACTTCGTGGCAAGTTTACTCACATGACGCGAGGTAAGTATGCGAGCTTCAAGCGTGCCAATCGCCGCGGTTGCTAAGCCTCGCTCTCCAAGCCCAGGCATTTATGTTTTATCTTCTTTTTTGGTAGAGTATGAAACCTGAGATATGACTGCATGTATTTTTGGTTTTGTGAGCTAGTCTGGTTACTGTGGTAGGCCTAGGATCATTATCTGCTCTTAGAGTAGCGGCACTCCGTGCCTCGATTGTTATGTTAGATTTCTAAAAAAACGGACAACAGTTTTCGTAGTTTTTTTAATTCAAATAAAGCTTGCGATGACTGGCAATCGTGATTTTAAGAGCCAAAATGGCCGCAGTGTTGTCACTTTGAAGCCTAGTTTTCTTCTTTTTTTTAGCGTGTTTAAGTAAATTCTCGTAGTTTGGGAGAGAAAAAAGGAGAGCTATTGAACTGTGCACTTAACAAACAATAGCAAGTATTTCAGGCAATTGGGGCTTCATATATGTGGCTTCGGTAACTAAAGAAAAAGTTACCATAAAGCGATTTTTTCAAGTTCTACATTCTTAGCTTTCCTCTTCAACTCAAAAGCGAAATGCGAAATCACGTGGTCGTGACGTGGTACATCACCAGATGCGATGACTCCAAGTTTCTACCGTGCTTTTTAAGCACACCATGGAACTTGTCATACTCAAGCGGTGACAAGTTCCGTCAGGGCACTCATTGGCCACGAACGCGAATCCAAATATTCGTCGACGGATTGATCGTTGACAAGTGCATACGCCCGAGTGACGCAGTTCTCGTGTCCAACGCGTGAAGCTGACTTCGGCTGACGTATTTGGGCACTGCGGATGCATCACAGTGAAAAGGCCGAGAGCTTTCGAAGGAAAGGAGGCCGATAAATAGTCCGCTATACTAGAGAGTTTTAGTAGATCGTTCCGATGACTCCGATAACGATACCCGATACTCTGGCTCCGCCTTTGCGCTTACATATATAGTATCGTTATCGGGGTCTCGGAGGTATCGGAACGATCTACTAAAACTCTCTATTTTCACAATTTCGTACCGAAAAGCAGGCTTTAGGGTTTTTACCGTCGTGTACTAGTTTTCTTTTGACGCCCTCAACGATATGCGGTTAGTAAAATCCGAACCTAAAATCATTTACCCTAGCCACAAATGCATTATTAATCAGCCTCTTTGGTAACGTATATATGTATTTTAGAGCGCAGCTCTATAGCGCCCGTTCCCGGCTTGAGCGGCGTCGCCGTCGGCATCGGCGTAACCGCGTGGTGCATTATGAGTCGTTTTCCATAATGACGTCACACGTGTGACGTCACGAGGATCACTGCGCGTTGCATTATGCGTAAATTTCCCCGCTAAATTTAGTGGAAAAGCTTTTCCGCTATATTTAGCGGGAAATTTTCCCTAAATGGGAGGCGAGCAGGAGAGGAGAAGAGGAGGGTACGGATGAGGAGGAGAGGCATACCCTCGTCTCCGTGGCGTTACAAGGGATTGTAAACGTCTTTCTTTTTTTCTATTAATAGGAAGCAATTGAGTGATTGCTTTATCAATGAATCGTCGATAAATGGCCGGCAAATCAACTCTTAATAATGAAACTTACCGCCCCCCCCTTCCTTTTAATATAAAACGTTCTTCATGTTGATCAGAGGATAGGATTTATTGTCTGTATCTTTCAAACGCTCCTTATACTAATTTTTAACTGACACAATCGTAAAGCACATTAGAGTTGTTTTCACGCGCAATGCCTCCAAATACAACTTGATAACCAACGTCGACATCAATCCAAAAGAGAAGGGGCGGTGATTTTAATCCAAACAGCAGTACCAGGTACGTACATTTGCTTCTACGTTGTAACTTATTAAGATTAATTTGCCCATTTTCAATGAGTGCACTGGCATAACCTCCTTTATTCTTCAAAGCCTGTCAATTCCCCGACCAAGCCATAGAGCGCCCGGCCGCCGGAAAGGGGCGAAGAGCAGCGCCGAACGGTTACCGTTATGGTAGCGCAGAGACACTCTGATAGGTGTCCCCTCAGCCAGCGCCACGCGGCGGGCGGTGGCATCTGCTCGAAACTAATCTGCGTTTGGATGTTTGCATATATCTCCCGCACGGGCTTTATCCCGAACTACTCTAACTGTGTACTGTGAAAGTTTTTTGCGCGAGCGCGTGTGACTGAGACCAAGCGATGCCACGCGCTCTTGTAGGCAGCAGTGCGTGGGCAGCAACGCTGCGGAAGCTACGCTAGCCTCGACACTGGTGGGGAATCTCTGCACGTGCGGGAACTGAGCAGATAGTCACGCGCACGAGACCAACTGCTTGGCAAATGGCGAAAGCTGTAGCCTTAGCGAGTCAATGGGCGCGTTAAGTCGGTGCTCCTTTACTCCACTCCGACGCTCCGAGTATCATACCACGAGCGCATGCAGCAACTAAACGGCGCATAGCATACAGGAGCGCGACACACCGAGGCTGCGTTCCTGAACCTACTCGAATGGATCCGAGTTACCCTGGCGGATTATGTCACGTGACAACAAAAATAGAGAAACGCTGGACGCGGTAGGTTTCCGAGAACCACCTTTACCCTAGAGTTCGATCGAGTAAGTTCTGGAACACGGCCAGCAACTATCGACGGGCCACACAAGCTCCTTCCGACCGTGGATACGGGTGGAAGAAGCCGAAAATATTTCGAAAATGATTAGGCCCGAGTGGACCGGCAGAATTTAAAGCAAAAGAGACGGCGACGTTATGAAGTTTCTACAGAACGTTTAATTTAAAAAAAACATGCATGCTGTTCCGATTTAAATTAAAGACAACTTTCTTGAACCCGCTCCTCGACGCAGGAAACCCTCAAATTTGTCAGAGATTCTCTGGTTCCGTCGGTTCCGTCTCGCAGCGAGATGGAAGCTTCACCGATACCGGCACACCGTCGTTCGATAGCACGTCAATTCGTTTTTAGGCGGTATATGCATGAACAAACCTTTCCCGCAACGCTAACTGGTGTTTCGGCTTTCCAATCTATGTAGCTTTATTCGCTGCGGCTGGGCTGCGGCTGGGCTGCAGTGCGGTCTGACTGTCTTTTCATCACAACTTTTCTGTCACCGACCTATCGGCACGCTCGCTCGATAGATCAATTCGTTTTCGAGGCAAGGTGCACGAACAAGCCTTTTCCTCAACGCTCACTGATGTTTCGGTTTTCCAATCGAAGTATCTTAATTCACTGGGCTAAGCACTATAAAAGGGACAGAGCGGTTCGAATGTCTCCTCATCTCGACGACTTTGCTGTCGCTGTGCAATCGGAACACTACCGTTCGATAGATGAATTTCCTTTTCAGGCGAGATGCACGAGCAAACCTTTCTCGGAACGCTAATTGCTGTTTTGGCTTTCAAATCAAATCGGTATTACCTGCTGGATTAAGCACTAATCAACTGAAAAGGGCAGCGGTCCGGCTAAGCCTTTCGTCTCGACGGACTCAGCTAGCGGCGCAGCCATCTTGTTTGTTTATGTGACGTCACGGAGCGGGAAGGAGTCACTCGCGATCCGAGAAATTCTCGGTGCATGAAGAGCGCGCTCGAGTGTCACTCTCCGACTCTCCGGCGGCATCTCCTGTCCGTTTAGTTAGAGGAGCGCTAAACTCTTGCGCTCCAGAGCACGGACTTAACGCGCCCATTCATATGGTCGGAGCGAGGCACGTGAGAGCTAACCGTTATGGGTACACTTTCTTTCTCTTTTTTCGGAGAGTTGTTACGTGCTTTAGGTTTGTAGCTTTCGGTCTTTGCCAAGTAATGTTGAGAGGGAGTAGAGACGTTCTCGGTGCTTACGGACGTGCTGCTTCTGAGTAAATAGTGTTATCTTTCCGAGTTCCTTCTTCCATGTTTGCATCTGCGTCACACGAGAATCGTCTTCCATCTTTGCATCTGCGTCACACGAGAATCGTATTGCGATCTTGCAATAAATAAAAAAAAAGAAGAATCGTACTGCGCCTTGTAGAAAGACGCGAATGAACAAAACCCTGTGTCCCTACCGTTCAACTCCCAAGAAAGCTTCTTTTTATTATTATTATTTGCCCGAATAATATTTTGCAAAATAAAGTTTCTCCGAAAAACCAAATAAGCGCAACATACCGTTGCGAGTCTCATTTTTAAGTCTCGCGACGTGCTCCTCTATCGGGTCGACGCGAACTGAAAGAGAAGCGCGTTTCATAGTCGCTCTTCGCTCAGAATGGGTCTCAATACATACATATTTCACAATCCTCTTTTTCTGTGTGTGAAAAGTTTAATTTTTAGCAATTTCAGGCGTTTAAAGAAAACAATTATTTTGCCAGGTTAGAGGTGAAGGGTGTACGCTCGTAGTTGTTGAAAATTACCGCGTTCGTACCAAGTGGCGCCGGACTCGCGCGATCACCGTTGAGTGTTTACGCGGAGGAAAGAAAGACCGGTTGTTGTGGGGCGGGCGTCGCTTATCGAACAAGCGTCGGGCGCCGCGTGGCTGTCACGGCGAGTCTGCCATTGACTTGGCGCGCTCTTCGCCTGCCTCCCTTTCCCCCAGAAAGCCGTGAATGAGCGGCGGCCGCGCACGGTAAATCGACCTTTCCGGAAATGTGCGGCGCCCCCACCGTACGCTTGACGCAGTGTGACGTTCCGATGTACTACGGCTGGTAAGATTATCCCGGAGTCGAGGACGACGTTGACGTTGGGATTTCGTGGTTTTAGAACACAGAGAAGGCAAAACGGTGTATGTGATGACTTCCTTTTGTGTTCGCTTTACTATTTTTTTTTCTTTTTTAGCGTTCTAAGTTTTTAATGATAAGCGAGAATGAACCGCGTCGCTACCAGAATATACGAAGCGTTCGAGCCGGCACGAGCGTACATCGGAGCAGCCCCACAATTCCCTCGCCGCGAGGCCCCACGGGATTTTCCGAAAAAGACTCTCCTTCGATCCTGCACCAGGAAAAAAAAAAAAAATTTGCGTTGCCGTTTTTTTTTTTATTTGTTATTTTCTTCTTTTTGTGTGTGTCTGTGTGTGTGTTTCTGATGTGTTAAGTTAGTAAGTTAGGACAAAGCCACAATCGCAAACGTATAACAACAAGAAAAAGACATTGTTGTTGGTGAGCCGAGGATGCTTTTGCAGTCGCTTCCGTTTATGCTCGAGTTTGTTTCTTGCCGGCTGGTAACACATATGTGACCGTTCTGACAGCAACCGTTTGTGACAAAAGATTTTTTTTTATTGTTAGCTGTAAGTACATGCGAGCAGGGCGCGGTGAAGTTCCGACTAAAGTTCGGGACATGCAACCGTGCGTGTCCGGTACAGATGCGCTACGTTTCTGATTCGTGAATCTAGCTGTGAGCACGAACGTTGACGGAAGACACTTGCATGCCATACTGTTCAGTTCAGGCGATAGAATACTGTAACGGTCGATTCGAACACAGTCGGCCAGGCTGACTTCTGAAAAGTGCACACGGGCACAAGTGACTTGACGCCAACGTTATCAAATCACTCGTCTTGCAAACCTGTTCCAAAAATAGTCTCACCTCTCGTATAGTCCAGATTGTTATCGCCGTCTGCTGTGATAGCTCCCACACATTGAGGTGCTATACAGCACCAGAAAAGTCTTGATCCCTATTACGAACACGCTCGTTTTTTACGCCGTTAACGTGACGTCTGCCACAAAAGACGCAAAAAAAGTGCTATGCATGTTCGAGGTTCTCTTGAATGCTGCAGCAAATCATGCCTGTAGCGCGTAGCACGGTTCTGCCGGCCACATGATCAATGGACATTATTCAAGAAGAGATTTGCGCATCCGCAAGTCACTCCTCACGCAGCGGCGAAGACCCGAACTACGCTTGGCATCGAAGGGGAGTTGCGCTCACCTCTCCTTCATCCTACGCGACTGGAAGGGGTAGGAGACTGTAGTATAGGAAAGGCAGCGCAACACCCATTCCGAACGCCAATTGCACTTCAAGCTCTCGCCGCTTGGTGTCGTCTGTATGCGGAAAGCTTGAGAAAAGCTAAGCTTAAATGGCAAGACAAATTGGCTAGGTGGCGTAAGCTACCGCCCGATCCAAAGGGCTCAGCCGTATTCATCCATCCATCCATCCTAGGCGGCGCAACCCGCCGCTCGATTTAAAGGGTTCAGCCGCATCCATCCAACCATCCATCTCTGCTGGAACACTTAAAACACCACAAAGAGAAGCGGAAACACCGGCACATAAGTCGACCCATGAACGCAAAGTCAACTCTGGTGCTAATCTCAGGGTGACTAAAACGCTTGCATTGTGTACCGGAATTCGCGGCATCTCGTTCTGTGCAGTAAACACCATCGATGGATAGCCCGATGTGCCGGGTCTGCTGTCACGTACTAAAAGCGCCAACAGCAGGAACAGACATAATAAAAACTAAAACAACGCGAAGGACGAGGACAAAGTAAAAGGTACCTGACTCTCAACTGAAGTTGATTCGTGTTGGCGATTAGCGTACATGTCACGAAAATAAACCATAGAAAAAAACACAAAACATTCACTTCACGTGTTCATTACACCACGATCATTGGTATGCCCTCCGGGTTCCAAGAGTTGCCGCTCTTTATTGGAAAGTAAAATCGAATGTGCGCTAACGCGGTTCTGGCCAGTCTCTCGCAATATCGCGTGCTTCAATGATTTCACGAGTGGGTCTGTCTATTTTTAAACACCACTCGGCATTGGTGTCGTCGCCCTTACAGAGTAAGGACGACAACACTGGTGTCATCGATCCTTACTCTGTAAGGATTCACGACATCAGTCTTTACTCTACCCCTGTTTTCGGCGCTTTTAATACGATGAAGCAACTAGCCCATCTCACCATCCTGCTGTCACGCTTCTACACCGGAGATCAGTCGCTTTTTTTTTTCGTTCGTTTGTCCAGATCTGCAGGCGCTTTAAAACCGGACCTGAAAGGTGAAACACCGTTCTGTCGACCGCACGCTCGTTGAGTCAGCTGCGCTCCTACGCACGCGACTCGCGCGGCGTCGAGCGCGTGCACGCGACCAGTCGCGCTAAATGCGACGCGCCGCGGAAGCGAGCACGCATGACCTGAACCAACCGACGCACTCGCAGACTATAGGAAGCGCTCGGCTAGCATTATGTTAATGCGCCAAGAAATTGAGGCAGATTAGGAGATGAGAGCCCACGTCAGAACGCCGAACTCTGATTTGAATGATTAGTGTGTATAGACCTAAAGCTAGCTTCCTTTGTCTCCACTGCACTCGCCGAACGCGTTCGAATGCGAGAGCCAAACGCCGGACGCCTACGTTCACGGCGCTCTTCGTCAGATAATTTAACGCGTGGCATGTGTGCACTTGAAATGGTAAACCTGGAGATCTTCCAGAACCTTCTAACGCACTCCTCCTCCCCCACCTCGCCTACCTCTCCTGTCCTCCCCTGGTCACGTGACCTCCCCGTTAACCAATCAGCGTCGAGCACCTCACTCTTCCTCTCCCACCCGTCAACCAATCAGTGTCGAGCCTCGCGGCCACGCTTTTATCCATTCTGTCACTTGTGGGATTCACGTAGGAAAAGTTTTCGAGGGAAGGACGGCTGGGGAGGAGGAAGCAGACGGAACGGTGGAGAGAAAGAAATAAGGAGGTTTCCTCCTCTCCTCTCCAGGATTCTGTTTGCTTCCTCCTTCCCAGCCCTCCTTTACCTCGAAAACTTTTCTTAACCAACGCCTCACGTTAATAAACATATCGCCTAAGCTTCCTGACGCCCGTATCTTATATGCTCGTCGTTCAAAAGAAAGAAGAAAAAAAGAAGAAACAGCGAGTGCGTTGGCATTTTGTCGAAAGATGAGAAACAATGCAAGTACGAAAACTGAGTCGTACCGTCGCTCTCGATCACAACATACTTGGCGGCTGTCAACGCGCGGAAGAACGAGCTGCCTTGAGTCACCCACGCGGGACTCGGTCTATGAAATCATTGACGAACGTTGGCAGGGGGCCTAAGAAAACAAAACAAAAGAAGTCTACATGACACACTCGAGTGCGTGGACAGGCGCGCAAAAGACAGAAAGCGTTCCTTAGTTTGCCACCACCAGTGAGAGCAAAGTCCCGTTTAACGCTACGGCCCCCTCGGACCAATCAGGACGAGGAATCAAAGCACGTGACAGCTCTCATCAGGGGAGAGTACTACGACGATACGTTGTCACGTGCCTCGAACCGACGCGCTGATAGGCTCACTGGGGCTGTAGTTCTCGCCGTTTGCTAAGTTATGCTGAACCCAAGCGTAGATAGCCCGCCTTTATCTCGCTGATGCTACGTGCAAGCTCAGAGACTTCCGGACCATGGAAACCCTTGTGCGTAAGAACCTGGTCAGCGTATGCCTCTGGGGTATATCTCTGAAAGAGCACATCCCATCGAGCCATGAAACTGTGCATACAAAATTTAGATGTCGGTTTAGTCTCAACTGGTAATCAATCCAACGATCACGTTTTGATAAAAAAGATTTTCAGCGACCTTCATCTCCGAAGTTCTATAATGCATGAAATGCGGTATTCAAGGAGCGATCGTTTAAATCTGTTTAGGAGATATTAAACACTTGTTTCGGGGAGTGAAGAGGAGAGTATTTTTATACACTATCCCCAATCTACTCAATTCGTATATGACTAAAAGTATGGATTGGGATAAGTTATCCCTAAGAGAAGTAAAATCACCCTTTTTCTCCAGCAGCTAGAGGTAGTTGCCTTTCTTTCTTTGTAATCTTTGTGTCTAGTTTTTGTATAATTTTATCTCTACTGTGCGTCATGCCTCAATGTAAAAAAAAATATATATATATCTAAAATTTGTGCTTAAAGTGTTGTGATGGTGACAATCTTTGTACAATTTTTAGTTTTCTCTTGATTACCGTTTTTCCCGGCTCTGTTGCTGCTTTCTGTAGGCGGTCAGGGACCCGTCAAGCTGTACCTGACAGCTTTTTTCCCTGATCGCCACCATCTTATGGTGGAAATAAACATTATTATTATTTATTTTTCAGCTATATTTAACGGGAAAATTGACGTCACTTGACCTTACGACGTACTCGAAACGTCACGTCACATGATCACATTGCGTGACGCCAAGTCAGGTCGCCACCTGAAGTTAATGACCTGTGGTGGCGCATGACGTCACGTTACGTGACGTCACCGTGTCAATTCGCCAGATATGCTATGACGTCACGTCGATATCCCCCCCCCTAAATTTTGCGGGGAAATGCACGGATAGGCGGACAAACTGCACTTATTTCCGCTCTGGCTGTTGGCGCGTCGCGTTAAATTAATCAAAATATAATACATGATAGCCTGCTAGTACAGGAATAAATAACCCAGCCTTATGCAACGACTATTCCATTGTCCATGACACCTACATACGCAGCAAAATGTTAAGATAACAACAGTTTGCCGCTGGAAATGGAGAGGTCCTCGGTTCGATACCAGGAACAGGCGGGTTTTATCGGTCGCGCACCAGTCACCTAGCTGTGTTTGGAGATTTATGTTTGTCCTTTGTCCCCCTTGTTCCCGTTCTCTAGGGATTATTATCAACAACAGTTTGGTATTTATTTTCACAGTTGGTTTAAACCGGGAACGTAAAATCAGTCGAGATGGATGAACAGCAGTAGAGTAAAAAGATCGGCAAGTTGGAACAACGCAGGATACTAAAAGCGCCAGAGAACAGGACAAAAGGAAAGCCAAGGAACAGGAATGTGGAAGCGATTTGTTTGTCTTCTTTCTTGTCCTTTTCCCTGGCGTTTTTAGTATTCCTGAGATAAACGAGTTTCGTTGTCTATACACAACGAAACTCGTCTATCTCATGACTGAAGGAATTATTGCCGTATACGGCAATATTTCAATCAGTCGTCAGTTTATAGCCAGATGATTAGATTGCAGTTTTGTTTCAGTTGCTTCGAACACTGACTGTAGAAATTACGCAAACAATTGAAACGCAGCTTAAATAATTCAGATAACAAAACAAACGATAACAAAACATATTCCATTCTTAACGAGCACGCGCCGCTTTCATCAGCAGATCCCCTTTGTCTTAAACTGATTGGCGGAGTATGCCAGCGATGAGGCCCGCGATTTATCGGCAGAACGCCAGCCAACTCGGACCCGCAGTTGGAATCCCCGTTCTGCCCAGGGAATGTAAAGCGGCTCTTGGTTCCCTGATATCGGGATCGAGTTCCACTGCATAAAACTTGCGTATCATCGATAAGCCTTATCGAGACCGCAGTCACGGCCAGAGCCCCAGTATCTGTCCGTGCGGTATCAGGCCGAGCGGATCATGGGACGCCGTGTCCTATTCAGACTGCGATTGCGATCGTTCTGCGAAGCACCGCGCGATGCGATCGAGCTCAGGAGCACGTGGTGACGGCGGCAGAGGGAGAGAGAGGAGAGGCGCTGCCTCCGAATCGCGCATGTGACCCGCGGCGCCAATGGCCGCAGCCCGGAGCTTTACGGCACGGAGTCACGTGCGTCTTCGATGCCGGGGAGAAGAGTAGCCGAGGCGAGTTCCGCTCGCATTTGGCACGAGGCAAGCGTCGGGGTCTGTACAGGAATTGGCAGCAGTCTCTCGAGCTGATGCGTTTAGACTGACCGAGCCATGCCGCGGTGCGCCTGAGCTTCCTCGATGGCAGACGTCTGCTGAGCTGGTCATGGAAAGTCCCGCGATGGCGCCCGGCATCCTGTCTTTAGAGGACCTCTCCTGGACGCCCTGGGCGCGGACCTGGACTCCCTGTTCTCCAGCGACAGCTGCCTGGTCGCCGACGAGGTGAGCCCCGAGGCCAGCATGCAGCTTCCCGAGTTCGGCATCTTTTCCGACGCCTACTACCCTATGCTGTGCCACGAGCCGTGTGTCCAGACGCCCTGGTGCTCCGAACCGCAGGGCGACCGGCGGGCTTCAGCCCAGACTCCGGCTACGAGGATGCCTCCGTCGCGTCGTCGCCGTCTCCCGTGCCCGAGGGTTGCCTCGAAGTGGACTGGTGCGAGGAACTCGCCGCCGACTGCCTCGACGACTTCGTGGTGCTCGGTGTGGGTCTCAAGACCCTCGTGTCTCAGCTTTCGCGAGGATGACTCTTCCCCGTGTCCCACCGTGGTGTCCCCCAGTCCCGCGCCCGTGGCGTTGCCGGCTCCCCGCGGCCGGCCTTCGCAGAGCTGGACGCAGCAACAGCAGCAACCACGGGCTCGAGCTTCGGCCGGTGGCCGAAACCCAAGTCGAGCATCCTGCTGGACTGCCACTCTCCCCCCACGGGTCCCAGGCGGCACGGCGGTGGCAGAGCTGCCCCCGCCGCCTCCACCGCCGCAGCCGTGCCCGAAGAAGACAAGATCTTCTGCTGCTCTTATCCAGGCTGCACCAAAGTGTACTCCAAGAGCTCGCACCTCAAGGCGCACCTGCGACGGCACACGGGCGAGAAGCCGTTCGCCTGCCAGTGGCCCGGGTGTGGTTGGCGCTTCTCGCGGTCCGACGAGCTGGCCCGTCATAAACGGTCCCACTCCGGCATCAAGCCGTACCGCTGCCAGATCTGCGACAAGCGCTTCTCGCGTTCCGATCACCTGGCCAAGCACCTCAAGGTGCATCGCAGGGACAAGATGGCCGGCCCACTGGGTACCAGGGCCAGGGTCCACCACGCTGCCTCCGTACGTGCCTGAGGGCTCTGCGCCCCCCCCCCCCTACACCGAATACTCGTCAAGACTTTTTTTCCGCGGCCAAGCCGCACATTTGTTAACACATTTTTTTCGCCTCGACCATCCGTGCCTGTGGGTTACCCCGTCTTCCTTCCAGAGCGACTCGGCGTTCAACGTGTGCTCGCCTTGTAGATTCATGCTGACACATCGGAACTAAAACTCGCTCGTTGTGCGGCGCCATGTTGCAATAAAGCACCATTTCTTTGTCGTTGACGCTCCGGGTGCTTGTCGTGGTGACTGCGCGGTCGCGACCGGTATCGCCAGTGCCGGTCCGGGGGCACTTTTATCGGCAGCGTTATCCCCACTTACTCAGAGCCACTGGTATGTTCCCACGTGGACCCAAAAACTTCCATCCCACATGTTGTACGAGTGTTGCTGCACCTTCCGTGACATCAAGCGGAACGCAATTTTCGTGGGCGCTCTTGTTAAAGTATCGTTCGATCATCTACAGAATATTCTCGATCGCTATTCAGGCTTAAAAAATCGTATAAGTAAGCCAGTGAACAGAGTGCCGTGTAACCTTTCACAAAACTGTTTTTAGGTGGTGCATTGATCATGATCAATTTTTTAATGTGCGGCAGGAAAACTGAAGCAAACCGTCGGGTTTGCTCACATATGGCACCACATATGGCACTCGCATATGGCACCACATAATACAAAAACTTGAAAGCTTTTTAGAGACTAACACCCTACAGCAGATCCGAGCGTGTATATGGTACGATACGTCAGTATCGGCGTCAACTCGACGGTTTTCTTTTGTTTTCCTCCCGCGAGTAAGAAAAAAAAAGGTTTTCTTTTCCTGGATTTGTGTTTCATACCTACCTTCACGAAATTTGACTATCATCAGTGCACCACCTAAAAAAACATAATTGTGAAAAGCTCTATTGCACTCTGTTCACTGGCCTATTTACACGAATCTTTTGCCGCACGCGTATAGCTCTTGAGTCGCTCAGGCAGGCCTGTAGCAATTGGCTCCTGTTAGCCGCGCAGTCAAGCATATGTGACAGTGTGCAGTTGACGAATGCATTCGCTGTTGGTCACTAACTCGCGGTCATCACAAAGATCGGCCAAAAAAGCGTTTGTGATGTCTGCGAGGGTGAGTTGTCAAACGTTCGCCTAATGAAGTTATGGTTATAGGACGGTGTTCTGAAAATTCGAGTCCCGGATGATTAATTAAGCGGCATATTAGGTGTGCGTATAACACCTTTTTGCTAGTGTTCCCGTCTATTCGGTAGTCCTGCACGGGCTCAGACCTACTAGTTGGAAAACGACAGCGTCCCAACCCGCAGGCGGAGGAAAGAAAAAATAATTAATATGGGATCCTGATTTTGTTTTGTTTTTTCCGTTTCCGGAGAGCGGCGGTTAAGGCCTTGTCCCCACTACAAGCAACCAATGACTGCTGCGTGCCAACATGACAACGACAGTTTTTTTAGCTAACGGCAATTTTACGCAATGCTTCTAGCTCAGACATACTCTTTGTTGCCTGTCGGAAACTTCTAAAATGCAAGCCATGCTGCCAACAAGAAATTATTTTTCATGTCTTGCGAACATTTTATCTTCTTTATTCTTTTATTATTTTTTATTGTGTTTTACGAAACGATGACATTCAAAATATGTGACAGTTGTCTTCGTATTACTATCTGTTTACCTGGAGACCATCGGCCAACTGTGAGCGTGCGGTCTTTTTTTCTTTTTTTGAAAGTGTCACGCATGATTGCTCAGCAGCGAGCGCGAATGCTGCGTGATCTATTTCTTTCGCAGATTTATTTTCCCCGTACGTGTCGAGGAACGATTATCGCTACGAAAGCCTCGCTTCCGGAACGCGACGTGCAAAACGAACGCCGAGCCGCTGTGCTGTACCAACGCAAAGTTCTGCATTCAAAACTAAATCACTTAAACATCCCTCGTGCCTTTCCCGCACTTCTGCAAGGAGATCGCATGCGGGAGGAAGCAGACAGTCTGAACAAAAAGAAAAAGTGTAGATGAATATAAGGAATATTCACTGGGCGCCATATTTGTGGGTGATGTCTAGAGCGCATGCTCTCAACGAGTCCACGTTAATAGGCTGCTAAGACCGGCAATCTTGAGGTGCGGAATGCACGTTACAGAAGAACTGTGGAAGCTCGCCATCAGCGCCGCTCAGCAGTCGTGCACACAGCTATGGCCGCCAGTGAATACTTCCTATATAGCCGATAACACCGTGAGTGGTGTAGACCTCGTGCTAATGAAATGTGCAACCTCAGACTTGTCTAGAGACTGCAGCAATGTAAACAAAAATGCAGGACGGTTTTGAGTTCTTCTGAACTGTCTTTAAACCCGTTTTGACGTCAATAACAATTTTAGTAATTGTCGCAAATCAGTTTTCTCATTTGATCCTGATTCAGAATGACTCACATGCAAAGCGCTCGAAAAAGACGACCGCGTTGTGAATCAACCGCGTGATGTTACATTTGATTCAATTCCCTGCCAGTTCCGCTCCTTGAGTACGTCCTATGAACGACTTCCTTCGCCAACCACAACACACTGTAAAAAAAAAAAAGATTTTGATAGTGGTTTTTATGCTCTTGACTCCCGCCCTAAGACATAATACCCTGTTTCATGGAGACTTTTAAACGGTCTTTCGAACGGGCAAACCACCGTACGGGTGACCTGGATAGGCCAGCTTGAATTTGGGAGACGGGAGAAGCCGTCATGGGGTTGCTTCAAGAGTACCACCCGAACAGCCTATGCGCAAAGATTAAAGGAACAAAAGAGGGGTGATAACGGAAGTATTCTTCTCAGCCAAGACACAGAGGGGGAGCCGGGGTCATTGTGTCAGAGAAAGGTACTTGGCAAGTACAGTACATCTTTCAACCTTCTTAGCCAAGCAATTGTCTTTAATATAGTGCAATGATCCGTACAAGATTCAAAATTCGGAACAGGTGATTTTTATATCGTCAAGTTAATGAACCTAATGTCGCCTCAGGCTTTTCGATAGGCATACGAGATGTGTATTATTCTACTCCCGATGCAAGCATTATGTCGATTCTCCGAAAAAAACATAGAAGAGCACAACAGCACCTCATTCCAAAACGCGGCGGGGATCAACTTGGATACCTTCTTGGAAGTGCTCAGTGCATACCTAACAGCGACGGCCGTTGCACACCAAGACCAGCAATTTGTACAAAAAAGTGGTGCGTGTATAGGCTCTCGTGTAGACCCACAACTGTGTGATTTGTTCCTAGCAGCATGTGGCAAGACCATCGACTCAGGTACGTTGATGACTTCCTACATTCTTACAACAACGGAGGTAGAAGACCAAAACAATGGATGCAAAGAAATCATTTTATGGTGTTTCCATAAAAGATACCAAGAATTGGTATTCGCGCATGAACTAGGCGTTGATAGGTGCATCAAGTTCCTCGACCTCACACTGGAATTTAATAAAAAACACGTTTGTTAGATATGTGAACCAAGGTCAAACAAAGGATATCTTCCTTTTGCGTCTGAACATTCCAAAACTTTAAAACGAAGTGTTGCTAATACCGCTCTTGTATCGGTCTTAAACAAATCTTGTAATCATAATATTGGGTAAAGTTTTAACAAGCAAATTTCCCACCTATGTGATTCTGGCTATCCGAATGGTCTTCTGTATGCGTGTGTGAAAACATATGCACAAAATAAAAGTGAAAATCAGCTGATACAGATAGAAAAGAAACGACAAAAACTCAACAAAAATGCTCGTAGTGCCCTACATTCATGAGATAACCTACAGACACTGAATACTGAGTTCAGTGAATACGTTTCCGGAATCCAGCTCCGCGCCGTGTCACTCAAATTCATTCATATCCGTGTCGCCATTTTGAATCCTTGCATAGTACGAGTGTACAATAACCGTACGATTACCACGTCGCTTATGGCGTTGTTGAAAGGACTTTCAGGTAAGAGTGTGACACTGTGGATAGCCACATTTGCGACATCATTTAAATACAGTCGAGCTGCACTCGTGTAATCATTACTCTGTGGTTCGCGTTAAGGACCACAGGTTAGTAGTCATACCTCACTGGTAAATTATATAATTTTGAGATGAGTCGCCGTATCACTGTCTGAATATCCAGAAATACCAATAATTCACTCGACGAGGGTGGTCCGTGCCCTGTTCCCATTGCAGTGGAGAACTTTATCGCTGAGAGCTTACCGCTTATTTCTGTCAACACATTAAGCCGCTGGCATTTTTTTGACGCTTTTTGAGCGATCAAAAGACTGTCGCATAAATGCAGAAGCATTTGATCGATTTAGTTACAACTGCACACAAGATGTTGAGGACTGGACATAAACTGGATTGACTGAAACATAGTATCAAGCTCTTGTGATCGCTTGACAATTGCTTTGCTGTCCAGATGAAGCTTGCAGCGAAGTTCAGCAATGATTTCTCCATGACGATTCTTAAGGCAGTTGGACATCGACGATATCTTGTAAATGGTTAATGCAGACTGAAATTAAACTTACGGTGAGTGACGAGAAGGGCTTGATATGAAATCAATGACTTTCTAAATCACTAACACCAAGGATGTTTGTGTCGTCGGTCATTCTACCAGTAGCAGCAAGATACATCTCATTCACTCGGGGCATCAAGTGACATACCTCTCAAGACCTCGCTGTCAAGGCGTCATTCGTGCTTTTTGTAGCACACAAGAGAAAAACAACAATGTAATAAAAATTAAAAACTCAAATGAAAATTGCCTGAGTGCCCATTCACACAAGACTGTTTGCTTAAATTGCGTTATGAGTCACCCGGGCATTCGTGCTGTGAATCTTGCGTGCAAAGCAACTCCTGCATTTTATTTACGCTTCGTACGAAGCGAAGAAATTGGAATAGAAAGTCCTGCAATATAACTCTCATTCAGAAGCAGTCGTTCTTCCAAGCATCTTCGTTCCGGATATCATGCGAATCCGTTTGGTGTCGAGCCTCCTTGCTAACGGTGACTGTCTTACCTTACTGTGGGTTCTTTCTATAGATCGCCGTCCAGCAACACCAACCTCTTTTTTTCGTTGTATAAGGCTTTATCTGTGACAAAAGCAGGATTTTCTCATCGGCGGTGATTTTAATTGACCTGATATTCACTGGACGGATCTCAAACCGTCTACTTCTAACCAGACAGGTATATACTCAGCATTTGTGCATCTTGTTAATGACTACGATCTCCATCGATTTGTAACAGAACCCACGAGAATCGGTTTAGTCATTAAAGCGTTCTCGACATTGTATTCGGTAATCGTGCATGGGCCGTCTCTGGTCTTGCCGTTATTCACGGTATAAGTGACTGTAACGCGACGAAGCAATGAGACTCAGACGAGCAACGTTCCAGAACAACGAACGTGTTTAATGGTGCCCGCCGGGCTGTATTCCGATATGCTATATGAAGGGGCACGTTGCCAGACCAACTAGAAGGCTCTGTGTTACACCCCCTTATCTTAGGGGTACAGGAGCGCGGTGCGAATGTTATATTTTTTTCTTAGAATCCAACAAGTTGGTTCACAAGCAATGAACCAACTTGCTCAGCTAAAGCCCGTAACTCTCTTAAGGCACTTGTTTATATGCCTCGAGTCCTTGCAGACTCTGATCTTGCCATCCTTCTAGCGGACAATGATCAGTGGGCTTACCCAGTGACTTGGCTCGTTCATTGTTGCAACAATCCAGGCGGCTTTTCCATTCTGTCCAGCTCCCGCTTGAGTGGTTCCTTCACCATATGTGGTACTCTTCGCAGCCGGCTTGATCACAGGTTGGGAACCTGTCCTGAGGATTATCTTGTATGGCTTGTTCATACCGCCGAAGTCCTTAAAGAGCTGTGACAGTCAAAAAAAAATTTGTCCGAGCTCGAGGTTTAGGTGACGCTGTCCACACGGCTCCGCCATCTGGAGGAATAAGGCGCATGGAAAACGATACAGTTTGCCGAAGACATGCAATCAGTACGGTATTTTTTTTTCGTGAAAAATTAAAAGTAAAGTTTTACACGTACTTCACTTGAGGCGGAACGCCTACGGAGTGGCGTCACCTTGGAATGTTCTTTTTTTATTTCCGCTTAAACGAACAGATACAATGTGTCGTTTTGAACGAACCCGTTCTTTTCGAGATAGTCCGGGGAATACACGAAGGACCTAGTCCAGAGCCTCATTAGGTTTTTCTTTTGGCATCCGGAATCAGAATGGCTTTCTAGTTCTTCCATCGCATCTATCTTTAAACACGTTTTTTCCTTCATCCAGGTTGTGAATGAGAGCGACCTTAAAATGTTTGCGGAACGGCCACTCAATCTTTGCATCGTTGGAACCAGGATGAAATTTGAATCCAGATTCGAATTAATAATACCCTTCCCGTGTGTTAGAACGACCACCATGGACACCTTATATCCACACGTACTCCGGTGGGCTTTCAGCCCTCGCTGTGCCCCCTCGTCCGTTTTTCTTCAGGGATGCCCATTTATCAGCACGTAGTGGAATTCCTGTGCTCCGCAAAAACTCAGTACCTTACGGCAAGCACTGTCTGTGGCATTAAGAAGCTCCTGGCTTTGTTCACGCAATTCTTTCGCCAGGCATCTTTCCAATCGAGGTACTCGCGCTGATGGCCTTGGACACTCGCCCCTCTAAATATCATCGACTAAGCCCTCGGGCCGTTTTTTGTTCTTTTTTTCTGCTGCCCTGACGTCTTCGCACTGGCTGAAGCTAGTTTGCAGACGGGACAGATCATCCGAAAGCCTGCACAATGCCTCAAGTTCGTTGCTCATCTTGACATGGGCATGATGCGGAGTGTAACCGCTGGGACCAGATTTGTCGTGCCAGACGCGGCAGCCACCATTAACGTGTCCCACTATCCTCTGCCCTTTACAGAGTGCGGATTGGCAGGTAGGACAATACACGGTGTGGAAGGCGCACTCCCTTGTAGTGCTCCAGGAGACTGGCAGTGGGTCCCACGAAACAGCAGCCACTGCTGGTTCCAGCAGGCCACCTTGGAGACAAAAAGTTGCACAAAGCAACGCGTGCATACCGGCATATGTCTCGCGACTGATTTCTGGGCTTCCTGTACTAAAGGCGATGTATATCCGACAACATCTTTAAAAACATCTGCTCTTAGAGTCCTTTCCCACTCAAAAATGGAACCAATTCTTTATTCGTTACGCATCGGCATACCGATTTCATATATCAAAGAACAGACATATTTCATGAGGTCACGTAAGATAAAATTTTCACTGGGGATTTTGCCGCGAACGGGACAGAGTTGGCAAAAGAAGACGGCTTCCACGCGGAGGAACGAAGGCAGAAACCCTTCGTGGCCCAGTCCTTTTTTTTTTTTTTTTTTCAATACCTGCTATTCTGGAATGTGTCTTGCCGCCACCGGCTCTCACCGTGCGTTCTGGTTCATAATCGCTTCAGAGCGTACCGCGTTCTGAGGAGAAAGAAGTGGCACAGGCGTAGGGCCAGGGCCAGTTTCCCTTCCTGCCCCTGACACAGGATGCCTCGATAACCTTCTGTATTAATTTTTATAAACAAGTTCGCCTCACTGATTTGTATATGTTCAGTTTCAAAAACATTCTCCTATTTTTATTCTTGACAATACGAGATAACAAAATAAGAAAAACTGAATACTATTTATCTCAAATTAATTACCTAGTACAACAAGATGGGGACGCTCGGGTGAAATCCTCATGAATCTTCTGAAGGGACACATCACAGTGGCTTAAGCTCGCCAAAGTTTTTATTTGCACATTGCATATAGATTCCAACTACCCAGAAAACAACTCGCGCTTCACTCTCTTCTCCGTGGCCACGTGCCGCTTTCTGTGGTTTAGACACAAATCCACCAAATAGAATCAAAGTCGCAGGTCACCGAAGGCACACACACACGGATCTCAAAATATAAAAAAAAAAGATGATACCCATTTTTTTGTTGCTTCTAAAAGTTTCTGCAAATGCGTTGTTTGGGTAGGAAAAAAAGCATCCCAACCACATGACTTCCGCCACCTCTCTCCTCTATATGCTGCTTGCACTTGACGTCATTTCCGATGACCTCCAGAGAAAAGGGGCAGGCAGGAGCTCCCTCTATTATCCTGATTCCTCCTTTGTGCCTCTCCCGGATTTGCACAGGCGTCGCTAATACTTCCAGAGAGCTATTATGGGAAGATTTTTTAATCACTGTCACTCAAAATTCTTACAAAAGCAGCTTCAGGCCTTTAAGCAATAAAATTCAATATTTACTTTCTCTCTTTCTCTTCCTTGTTATTATTGGATGAAAAACTTCATCACCGTCAGTAAAACTAAGCAAAGAACCTCTCCGATTTCTAATGCTACCAAACCTGCCGACGCCTGGTTATTCTACCCATAGGATAGCATCGTCTGGATGCTTAAAGACGCAGGAGTTCCAGACCAAAAGATTGTGGTGACGCTGTCTTTCGCGGGTCGACTTTTCATGTTGTTGGATAAAGACAAACACGAAGTTCTGGCTCCTACAAATCCTGACTACGACAAGGAAAAGGTTGCCACTCCTCCATTTTACAAGGTTTGTCTTTGGACATATTTGTTTTTTTTTAATCTAGATTCTTATATTGACACAGCTTCTGCAATAAAAGACAGAGCGGAGAGAACTTATAAAAAAAAAAACTAGCTAATGTTTCACAAATCTATATGGTGTGTAGCTTCTTTTTTTTAATTTTGCTGGAACGATTTATATAAATCATTTTATAACGGCATTTGTAGATCTATTGGCAAATGCCAATCGGCCAGCAAAAGTGAACAAAACAGAAAGGAGGGGCAGGGAAAGGGGGTATTATAAAAGTTTCGTAATATCTTCAGAGAAAATATTCAAAACCGAATGCCAGATCAGATTCTATGGAGTGTGTCAAATATTCGACGAATTGTGTCACGTGGTCGGAACGAATGTCATGTGAAAGCTACCGTTCCCTGACAAGTGAACTCTCTGACTTACCGCGACTACGAAGTGTATGGAAGCTGCACAAATTGCAGCCATGTAAGCGATAGCTAAGCTTTCCCGTTTTGTTTGGGTGACATAGTTCAGAAATGAATCCTCGTTTGCTTTTAGAGTAATAAACCCGCAGTCATCAAAACCCGCAGAACATGACCAAACAAAAAAGGGATTCATACGACAGCCCCTAACAGCTTAAAAGACGTAGGGCGTGGCTAGTCCTACGCATCTCATTATCGTTCTGCAGCCAATGAGATTGCAGTTTTATCCGATAAGAAGGCCTAAGGACGATGCAAGAAGCCTGGACCTAAAAAGCTACTCCTTGAGTTACTTAAGCTGTCAGTGACGCTACATTTCATTACTTCAGTTTGATTTTAGACCCCGAAAATAACGCTAAACAGCGTTCCATATCGTTCGAACGCAGATATGCCGGAGCCAACTCTTGGACGGTTGGCCGACAGTGTGGGACTCGGTCACCGCGTCACCTTATACGTACGACGACGAATGTTGGGTTAGCTACGACGACGAGGCATCACTTCGGACGAAGGTGATTTTATGATTGCATGCAGATATGTGTGCAAATGATTTCCACTCTCTTAACGTAGCTGCCTGGGCAGAACACCCCCTCAGAGCTCACGGAAAACCAATCGGGTCCAGCCAAAGGAAAGCAACCAAAGATAGACCATAGCTTTGAATTCGTTATCGCGGAAGGTTGTCCCCGAGTTCAGATCATAATACGATCTGACGTTTTACTTTTATCTTATGGCAATAAAATAATGAGGAAAGTCAAACTCTTTTGGTGCTCGAGCTACTAGTAACGATATGTCTAAAAAAATGTGTCAATACTTTTTCCCGAGATGGAAAAATCAGTTGTTTTATGTTGTTCCCAGGATAGTTCTCAGTGATATAAGCAACAACCTAAAATATTTTATACAATTATAAATTCGCGGCTTAGAACCTCACGTTCCATGATCTGACTCTCGATACTTTCTCCCTTCACGCGAATCGCCACATAACTGGCTGTTCCCTTGGTTCAGGTGGACTGGGCGATACTTCAGAACCTCGCGGGCGTCTTTGTGTGGTCCGTGGATCAGGACGACTACAGGGCTGACTGTCACGGTCACACTTATGCCCTGATGAGAGTAATTCACAAGACGACGTGCCTCGGGTGCCTACCAGTCACCCCAGAGCGAGAATGCAAGGAATGCAAGCAGTGGGATGTCCTCGACTGCACGGGACAGAACTGCAGTTATCACCCTCACGAGACAGAGTGTTCGAGGTAAACAAACCTTTCCAAGTAACTTTCACTTAAATTGTGACAATGTTTTAAACAAAATCAGCACAAATGGAAGAAACGTTCTACTTAAGTCAATTAACAAAAATAAATTTGTGAACCCTCAGAGTCTTGCTCCGGTGGCCTTATCGAGGTGTTGTCTCAATCCATGTATAACGATATCAAGGATCAAAATCTTTGAAGCTATATATGGTGGGAGGTGATCGGTGCGCAAGTGTGGAGTGCGAGCCGAACACGGATGCAGCACTCGCGTCCGATCTGTATTCCGGGCTGGCCTTCAGTAGGTGACCTAGAGCATGTAGCGCTACGGCCTTGCGATATAGAGGGTGTGGTGTCTGTCCGTCTAACGTGATCGAGCGTCCAAACATTAAACTTTCGGTGAGATGTCAGAGTGCGCAAGTGTGTCTGTTATTTGGACACTATACTCTGTTTCATACTTAGCGTGCAACGCTGTCAAAGCTACTGGCGCGAGCGCGTGGCTTCATCTATGGCTTTGTTTGCGCGAGAACGCGTGAAAATGATCAACGAGATCAAGCCCCATGCTCGCGCCAGTAGCTTTGACAGCGCTGTACGCTAAGTATGAAACAGAGTATACCTGCTTCTGCTAATTGTTGAGGCGGCGGTCCCACGGCCCTAACCATAATACCGGTGGCAGCTGTGCTAACGCTCCTGTTTGCGGTGCAAATGTCGCGTCTGTGCGCGTACCACACATTTAGTTCTTTTTTCGCAAGTAAATCGCCAATTCATCATCACTTTCTTAGTGCAGCATGTGACATGCATTTTCTTAAAACTTAACGCACAATAAGAAAACAAAAAGCGCAAGTTTTGATGTTTTCAAAGACATACATCTACGCCTTCCAAGTTTCTAGACTTGTAATGCATTCAAGTCGCGTTCTTATTATTTTAATGAATAGATGAAAGACCCGCACGGTTCTGTGCTTACGGTTCTTTCTTAATTAGTATACTCACATTATTTTTCATATTTATTCAAAAAGTACCTTTTTTATGCGAATTTGAAGTGTCGTCACTTAGTTTCATTTCATAACGCGGCAACAACATTTAAGGGTATGCTCCTGGTAAAGATAGGAACTCCGCATAAAAATTATTAGAAATGCACCGCCAGCAGTTTTTTTAACACTATTTGATTGGGATAATATTTCAAAGAATTTCCTTCACGCGTTCTTAGTTTTCTCAGATAGCGTTCTGTAACCTGATCTCTTTTATATATTATTATTATTATTATACGGTAAATGAACTGTGGCTCGTTCTCTGTAAGGCTGGTTTGGTTGTATTCATATTCAGATTTGTTTAAAATAATTTTAAATCATGGGACTATTTTGAAGCTCGACTCCGTACGCAAGAAACTGGTTTCAGAGAAGAGGACAGCTATTTAAACAACCATTCTTTAATTAGATCTTGTCTCGTTCTAATTAAATTCACTTTTTAGGATTGTATTTTTTTAAAGCATACTTATTGTCCTAAATATTAGAAGAGTGCCTACGATATGTAGCCGACGATACGCACTTGCGCCATCTTTTGAAAGGTGGCTAAAATTCGTGGTTGAGAAGTTCAGGAAAAGTGGCGCTAATTCTGCCCTGACGCAGAGGATTCTTGTCTCAAATATTTCCTCGCGCTTCTTCCTCGTTCTTGCTCTGAAGCACATAGTCTTGCGAGGAAAAAAAGCGAGAAGCGCGTCACGAGGGTCACGATCAAGTTCTCGAAAACACCTAGTGCCTATAAGTTAGCTATTCGATGCTGCCCGCCATGTTCCGACACCACGAAAGGTGCAAATATCGAACTACATATGACAGCGACGACGAAGGGGAATTTCTTCCCTTCACTCCTGTGCAGAACACAGAGCCTGTGTAGAACACGAGCTGGGCATTCACAAAATCCCAGTAGCAGTGTTTCTAGACATCGAGCTTCTGAAACCCTGATACACAGACTTCGATTGGGTGTTCCTTTTGAACAACTTTTTCAATATCGAATACGACAAGTTCTTTTTGTGCACCACATGGGACGAAATAGAAGACGTGGAAAACATACTCATCAACTGCCGAAGGTATACAGATGAACGAAACCATCTTCGAGAACAAATGTCCACCATCGATAACCGCCCATTGTCTCTCTCATTACTCCTTGGTCCATGGAACACGCTAAGGACACCACAAAATGTGATCGGGTATCTTGTAGATTATATGGAGGACACCAAATTAAGTGAGAATTACTGACAAAAAACAAATCGTATGTATAGTACGCTCCTGGCATGCCGTCGCTGTGCTGCGGCCTGTTTTTGGAGGGGACAGGACACTGTTTTGGAGGCCGTCAGTCCGAGGACCAGGTAGCGTGAGCACCTCCTCATACTGAGGACGGGTGCTTAGTCTGGAGACGGTGCCTCCCGCCAGGATTGGGTGGACGTATTGCGACGTCGGGTGTTGAACACTGTACATATGTAAATGATTATTTTATTATATATATATATATATATTCTTTTTTGATTTTTGGTCAAATTTAGATGCTGCTCATAATTTCAATCAATTGTCTGAGGTAGTCGGCGCTGGTCCTGCAGCTGCTAAAATCGCCACTTTGAACGTTTTATTTTAATAAATATTTATTCTCCCTCTCACTCCAAGTTAAACAAACATATATTTTTTTAAGGTTTCAGCTTTCCAACCGCGCCGGTTCTGTTTTGTCCGCCATCCTGCAGGGATGTGAGATTTTCAGTTTTAACGTTGCTCAACTCGTAGAAAACTTACGGAGAGTGTTATGTCCAAAACGCAGTGACTGGGCCTCACAGTAAGGCAACAAACAGCCAGTCATCGTGGCTCAAATCTGAGGCATAGGAAAAGTGTCTAAAAAACACCTTTCTCGTGAAGTGCGCTATCAAAAGCGTTGCAAATGGGCGAAACCCTTCCTAGGTCGTCTCTCTTTGGATTAATTTTTTGTTTCATTTATTGAAATAAACTTGATGTCAGGCGATCAACTTGCATGGTGTTGGTTTAATAATGCAACTACTCCAAGCTTCCACTTTGCGATTCACACCAACCATGACTCTTGTCCCTTGCAACTAATGATAAGCAGCCAGGGCCGACTTGCTAGAAACAGCGCCTGAGCTGAGACTGGGGAAAAGAAAGCATTGCCGAAGCCAGTGCACAAGGTGAGCGGGACTCAAGCCGCGTCTCAAGACGCTCGCGCGCCCCAGCCTTTGCACTGCTTTCTTTCACCCAGTCTCAGCTGAGACGCTGTTTCTAGCAAGTCGGCTCAGGATCACAACTCGTGAAGTGTCCTCGCGCTTCTCTTTTGTCCTTGCAAGTCCCCGCAATCAGTGTTGTGAAATAAAATCAAGCGAGATGCTCAGTGCTGTCATGCTATGTTCTTCCATGACCGGGCTATAGAGCGATTTTCCTTGCGGCCTTCACTCACGCCTATAGGCGTGAGTGAAGCAGCGAATGGGACTTCTTCACTACCATGCCCAACACCACCTGAGCCATCCTGAACAACTGTTCCCCGACCACTGCGATTAAAATTGTGTGCCATTATATTTGTTTGAAATAACTGTAGTGAGCCGATTGAAATAAGTTTCGGCTTACGATAATTAAATTCTCGTCAATACAAACTCGTTTCTTGAGGAGACGAAGAGAAAGCGGTGCTCCGCATAAGTCCTGGCGGGCAGCCGGGCTCATGACCCGTGGGTCTAATTACTCTAGAAACTTCTCCAACTCAACCCCGGTGCAAAGAAGACAACACGGTGAAGAGGAGATGCATCTCAGAAGGAATTAAAGCGCTGGAGGAGCAGTAGGGTTACAGCGACCCATTCGAGATGCAGCCGCAGGGAGCAACTACTCCCCGTGCAAAGGCCGTAAGAGATCGCGCCTGTTCACTCTAGCCCGGCCATTGTTCTTCCAAATGCTGAACGAGGCAAGCGCATGTTCATTAGCACATTTAGATTCAAACTTAAGCACGTCACGAAAATAACGTGGAGGGGAAACTTGCGCTGCAGAAAACAGGAATCATCGACTCGAACCACGACACCGCCCGTTTCGATCTGGATTAGCATCGTACCGGCGTGATAAATTTCTCACCCACGCCGGAGACACCAGGCACCTCTTTGGGCAGCTTAAATTTCCACTGACTAAACATCTAACAACAAATTACTTACGGTGTATTTGCACAAAGGTTTTCTACACAGAAATGAGCAGATGTTATCGCGTTTCGAAGTCACGTGCGCCAAGTCACGAATGCTTGCTAATCCCCGTAGTACGCTACTTCGCCGAGAGCTGGAGTTGTCCCACCGTTCCGGCGAGAAAATAATATGGCGTCAAACCAAAAAGGTTAAAAAAATTTCTCTATTTTTTTTTACAGCAGAAAGAAATTTTGCATTGCCAAATGCTAATTTTCGCTCAAATGTTAGCGCCAGCTGTCTGAACCAGATGCCAAAGTTCCATCACTAACCGTTACTTTATTCGACAGTTCTGGATTTTCTTAAATTCTTAATGGCAAAATACCGGCCGACAGAATTCTCGAATACATCTTATGGCGCGAGTTACCGAAAACGCACGAAAACGGGCCCCATTTTCCCAATGAAATTTTCAAAAAATTTACTTATAACTTTTGAATAACGTAACGGTTAGTGCTGAAACTTTGGCAGATGATTCAAACCGCTAGCCTACATTTGGGTGGAGAATAAACGTTCGGCGATGCGGAGTTCATTTTTGCGATGAAATTAAGTAAATAATTGGGTGGTGCACCCTGTATATTTGAATGAGCAAACGTTTCAAAAACCTAGCAGATTTAAAACCCATTTTAAAAAAAAAACATTTTTTATTTGTTTCGTATTTTACTAGTAACAACGCATGATTGTGTTTTATCCAGAAATATAAATATAAAATATTGTATTTTGTCTGTATGACTGCAATTCATACTTGAAACGTCTCAATAGTGCGTTGTGATATCGTTCTCGCATAGGTGATATTCTGGACCGTATATTTTTGCATTAATATATTTAATTATCCAAAAAATGCTTAACACGTATGCCTAAAAATACCTGATATTGTGTGCAATCACAAGTAATTTTTTTATGCGCAATAAAGCTTGCCGTTTTCCAACGCACATTTCAAAAGATTCAAGCTTTATTTTCGGGTATATATACACAAAATATTATATTTTATCCACATTTCGTGATAGATCACGATAAAACCTTGCTAAATGAAGCATATGTATACAAGAAATTTTCATTTCAACAATAATATCGAAATTATATTAAATAAAAATAGCTTCCTTCGAGCTTTCTGGTGATATCAAGGTAACTAAAATTGCCGAAAATCACTAACGGGAGATTGTTAGACATTTTAATTCATTATTTTAAAGTACAAGATTTTATTTTTAATTCATTTACCATTCCAGATACGTTTTACACTTTGATAGCAATATTGTATGCATGCACAAAGGCGCGGCGAAGTATCAAGTATAGTTATCAGAGATAGAGCAACGATCTACTCAAACTACCTAAGTTAGTCTGCACCTCAAGGAGTACAGTTGTCTGTAGGCACAGCTTTTATCTAGGCACTCTAATTTAACTAATATGCAGCACCTTCCTGCGAAACAGAATTTTCAGACAAAACCTCGAGACTAGAAAAAAAAGAGAAAAAAACACGAAGGACGACACAACATTGGTGTTACGAGCCATACCGCAGTTTCTAGGCCACACGGATCGGTGTCGCCATCTAGAGGTCAATTTAACTTTAAATATGGTCGTCGTGGAACCGCCGCCTTAAAGGGGTCAATAAACGAAATCGGGTTAGAATGTCATAACTTTGCAAAGGCGTACTGGATCTAGTCGGCCCAAGTATACTCGCATATACCGCCACTGATCCAGAAGCTTCTTTGTCGCGGTGAAATTGCGAGGAGAAAAAGGGACTATATCTTTCGGTCTTGCCTTCGCGAAGCTTGATGACGTAATTGTGGTCACCCGCCTGGCGACAGTAGGGCGCGGGTCATGGATTGGACACGAGAACTGCGCGAGTCCTCGACTTCGGCTCGAAACAATCAGTGCCTCGGCGGACACTCGGGTAGTGGCTCGTGTCCAACCACTGCGGTGATGAGAATAGCCGAACTCTAACAATGCCTGGAGCTCAGCACGCGTTTTCTTCCTTTGCCGCCCCAACGCGTGGCTATTATTAACGTTGGCGGCATAGGATAGGCACCAGGCCACGTGGCCACTTGTTCTGGCTCCGAGTTGAGGGGATGAACGATGCTCATATTTCTCGAATTTTTTGGCGACTGCCATTGCCTAGAAGGAAAAACTAAGGCAAGTTTATTCAGTTATTAACGTTAAGGAGTGATTGAAAGTAATATTTAGAGAAAGTAGAAAAATCGTTTCGTTTCGTTTAAATGCGCTTACGTGCTTTAGTTGTCGCTTTCATCTCAAGCAGTCAGTCTGCTTCCTTGGCCACCTCGTCAACGTGCGCACAACGCATGCTCTTGAAGTTTTCTTTTGACTGGCGGTTCCTTAATTTTCACTCTTTGTCGAAACATTTCGCGCACTTCCCGTGCGCAAAAGGCAGATCTTGCTACATATTCAAGAGCTTGTGATAATAGAATCTTGAGGCTAGTTCCTTCGAGATATAATCGTTATGACCTGAGGCAACAGCTAAACGACGGCCGGTATGTGACACTGACACCCCTCAGGCGCATTTACAGATAGCTTCCAACTTGCTTACTCGTTGTCTTACAGCCGACATCTCACCCTGTATCCTATAAATCGAGACCCATCAAGGTCGTGTCGGTCGTATTCTCTGGCCGCCGTGGCTGTCCCTGTTGCAATTCAGGGAGTGCCAGTAGCGAGTTCCTACTATTTACGTCATTTACGGCACCACAATTGCCCTTCTTGGCAGGCATCTCTTTACCCAAACATCACGCTAATGAACACATGTAAACAAGCACCATTCACTAAGCAAGTGTAACTCCCTGGAAAACCGAATGACATCACGTTCAAGCTTCATCGTAGGAACAAAAAGAATAGTATGGCTTATTCCTCGATTCTTAGTTGAGCAGCTGTACGTTCTCTGCATGCAGTTGTTTTCATTCTCTCGGTGCTTTCAGTGTCCAAAATCCTAACCTCGCACGCTTCTTATGCGCACTCGTAGTACTGGAAACCGCTATACGGCTGCTGGGAAAACATCCATACTATGACACGTATCTCATGGTGCGAATAAACCATCCGAATATTGTCAGCTCATTGTTTTTGCATTTTGCGTGCGTATTCCTCGAGCTTGCAGGAATGGCTAGCGCGTGTGTTCATACACCAACTCAACTCTCTCACGTCGTGCTACTGCGGCGGCGCTGCTGTCGACACTGCGTATGCGCGATTCATCTTACGCGAATCTGTTTTGTGCACACGCCCAGTGCCCACACCTGGTAGGGGCAAACGCGCGATTGTTTGTAACAAGCGCGTGGCTGTATACTCACTGGCTAGATCATGCTGGCTCTGTAAAGCCTCCCCTATGTTTTAATGTAGTCGATACCTCGTTAAATGATTCGCTTAATGTTTGCTTAGACATTGTTTGGGCTCAGGCACAATGCCAGCAAGTACAGCGACAGCCAACCCTTTTACTCCCCATGAGAAGCATTCCAAGATGTTAGCGATACATATAATTAAAATACATTAGTACCTAAAACAAACAAAAAACTGTCACGTTAATAGGGATAACTGCATTGAAACGTAATAATCCCATTGACGTGGACCGTTGGGAGTCGAGGAAATGGTAATGAATATCATAATTAATATTGTAATGTTCCAACACGAACATCAAATTATGAACAGCAAGTGCTTCGTTTCTTCCAAAATTTCTGTAAAAGGTTTTTTTTACATAGTTAAACGTTTAATCTGGGTTTCGTGTCGATTAGCGCTGTTAGTTTCATTATTGTAATTACTTTTTTCTTGTTTGTCTATTCCGTGTATTGTTGTAAGCATTCTGTTGTCTCCTCCTGTCGATGAGACTGAAGAATTGTAAAACTTCCGGGTGAAGTTGTTTTTTTTTCTACTTTTTTTAACGAAAATATCACATTTCTTTAATGCGAGTCAGTTACGCTATTCATGACCGACCAATCACAGATAGAGAAGGATATGGCGCGTGCCTTATCGACTTATTGTTTTCTGCTCCTGGTCCTGACAATGGTCGCTGCTGTTGGTTACTTTCCAAGGAACGCAACCGATTCAAATATATGTGGGTGCCTAGACGTGCAAATTAGTCTGCATTCAATTGGCGTATGATATCGCCGTATAAGAGTAATTTGGACACTGAAGAACGACCGGTAACCTGACGCCTTTCACGAGCAGTACAGGGTATTGGCAAGTAAAATAATGCACGCCGGTGTACACGCCATCAATATGGAAACTATCAGGAGTGGAATTCAGACTTACGATGCATGACAAAGTTCTGCAGCGCGGACTTGAACATTATGAGTTGCTAAATTCGCGTTTTTGCCAGCACTGTTTCCAGCATTACTGCGTCATCTCTCCATATCTGTGGAGGTGTCGGCCACACGACTCTCAGACACACCTGCGTATAGGTGCGAATTTACGTGCGCGCCATGTGAACTGTTTTTTTTTTTTTTTTGTTTTTCGACAGGTACTACCGTTGCATTTTTGGCAAGCGAGTCGTTACCTGCTGCTGCGGAGGTCAAATCTGGGACATCGAAAGAAATACGTGCAACGATCCTTGCAAAGTTGACAGAGAGGAATGCAAACCACCAGACTGCGAGCATCAAAAACTTACCACGCTGCCATGGAGCGGAACTCGGACTTGGGGTCCAGAGAAATAAACTGGCGGCTCGAGCTTGCTACGCACAATTTTAGCGCAATAAAAACAGGAGCATAAATGTGCGACTTCGTTTCAATTTTTAAGGCTCTACAGATTCGTATTAAAAATAGCCGCGAAACTAATGCGGTCTGTGCAGGTGGGTTATATGCGGCTCAGTAGCTTGATAATTAACTAAAATTGGACGATTCCCTTTTTATTGGTCAAAGATAAACGCGGTTTTAATTAATTGCAGGAGCCGGATTAGCGTAACTTTCCCGGCTTTTTCTTTCTTTCTTAGCAAATCAATAGCACATTGTATAACGATCCTGCGAGTAAATCTAATGTAGATGTTAATTCGTTTTTCACCTATTGTGCGCCGCCCGTCCTCCCCAGCCAGGGTAGCACCGGCGAAGCACCGGTGAAAACTATCGTGCTATTAGCGACGTGCGCGACCAAAAGCGTCGCTGCGGTCCAAGTTCGCGATTGGACTGTATTACGATAACGCCTGCCAAATCGCCGGTTCACGGCAAGACAAATCCTGCCAATCACGGCGAGACAGAGGACAATTCTGCCAATCCTAGTGAGGAAAATCCTGGTCGTGACGTCACGAAAGGAAACCGTAGAGGGCGCCACCGAAACATCTCGGCGCTAATGGTCACTGCCGGCTTAAAATTCGAAGGGCGTGGCGGGTGGCGGACATCTTATCATCACTCACCAGACAATGGGATTGCGGCATCGATGGATAAGACTGACGAATCCCGAAACAAAAAGCGTGAACTTAATAAATCACGCCCTGCGTTTCTAAGCTGTCGCTGACTACCAGAGCCTCGCAGTCCGAAACGCGAGAGCGGGTGAACCCCGTGAAAAGGTGCCCGTCTATGGGGAGCAATGACGGGCATACGTCATTGCCGCGCCACGGCCCCGCAAGAGGCGTGTGTGCACCGAGATAACACCCGGGTATACCTAATCTCGCCATGTAGCGTACAGCGTATACTTAGCACCCGTACCTCTCAGCCTGCACGATCGCACCTCAAGCGACACGTGTGAAGCCACTTCACACTGTTCATAGCATCGTACGAATGACACGGTGTCCGTTGCAGACACCATAACAGAAATATCTGCGGAAACGCCTCCCGCGTGGGGGAAGCACTACACTACATTCGTATGCTTCCAACATGTCTGCAGACAGTTCTTGTACGACCCATGGGACCGTCACACGAGGAACGCCCCAGACAATCGGGAGTTTTAGGGAACCCTTTTCGCACATCCAATACGGTATACGAGAAGCCGTCCGGTACGAACTGCGCATGTGCGAGTCGTCTGCTATAGCGCATGCGCAGCTCGTACCGCAGGGCACATCGTACCGTATCGGATGTAGGAAAACAGTTCCCTAAAACTTCCTATTGCCTGGAGACTTTCTTTTCTATTATGCATTAGCAGGGTGACTACGGCTTTAGTGGAAGAAGAAAAACTACACTCGGAATGATCCCAGCTAGCAAGGTAAAGACCTACTGTACACTTTGCCATCTTGTTTCTTTTTTGACTTGTGTAGCTAATTTCAAAAGAGATGCCGACCAACCCGTATATTGACAGAAATTTATTATCCCCCCCCCCTACTACGTCCTATAGACCCCTACACCCCTGCACACAAGTCCGGACACAGAGTATATGTCCGAAAAGGCTGGGTAAGCTGGTTCTCGGTGACTGAGCCGCACCTGTGCCTCCTTTTGGTCTGGACAGTCACAAATGACCCGAGGTCTGCATACACGTATACCGCCGAGAAATATCCGGTTGCGGTTGGTTGAATGACGCCTAACAGAAAACCGTTTTTGTACCGAGATCCTAATTTATCATCATTCCGTGTCACTTGATATACAAAGAGACTGGTCTCAATGCGTCTAAGGGGGTCCGCGGTCTTATGGTTACAAAAATCACTCATGTTGGGAGGGCGGAAAACACTGGACTATCGGTTCGGTCTCCTCATTCCAAGACACCAGATTTATTTGCAATTCCAACATATACATACATTTTCATTAAAAAAAATAAGTTGCACTCGAAGTTAGCTCTAACTCGTTTTATTTAGAAGCACATGGACAATTTATAAGATCAAACACAAATTTAGTTTTCATGTGTTCGTACTAAGCCAAGAATTCTATTTTCTAAGTTTTATTAAGTCTGCTTTGAGGATTAGCAAATAAACGTTCTGCTCCCGCGCCAAAAATATAAAATTACAAATAAAAAAAGAAAATTCAAACGCATGTGTTTTTGCCGTCCAAAGTTGGGGTTTGCAAGGTACACTGACCAAACTTTGACGATCAAGTTTAAATCAAAGTCTATGTCGTTTCTTACCGTGGAAGAACGTTTACAGCCAAACTCGTGAACCTACCGTTTGTGGGACCGGTAAATATTGATCTCTTTGTTTTTTGGGCAACCTCTAATTGCCACATCGCATCATCCCTCAGAACAATTCTCGAGACAGCAACAATACTTATTGCACAAATAACGAATTGGGGCGCAAATACCTACTTTTGTCTGCTCCTCGTTCAACGAGTGTCTACTTCAAAATCTTCCCTGTGCAACGTGACGGAATCACGGCGCATTTTTGGGGTATTCACAAAGCAACCCGTATTAAGGGGTGTGATTTCCAAAGACAATATCGGAATTTACACTTTACTTGTGTTCAGCACTAATTTAAAAAATATTAGAATAATTATAAGTTACTATTAATTTGACCTTTATCAATTTACTCTGACCTATATAGGGTCGTTCCAAAGAGTTAACATACCTGGCAAACAATCAAGACAAATGCTCCAGCGCTTACAACGTTATTGCACTCACGAATAACATCAGATGAAAACATTCAAATAGTGAAGGTTCTGCCAGAAAGATATACCGACACGAACGAGCCTTTACTCTCCCCTATAAATTGAACTCGCGCACATCGTATGGCTCGTGTTCCAATGATCAAGTTAAGAAACTGTAAAAACAAAGACAGCCCAACTTTCCTGTTCCTTGTAACATTCCGCTCAAGCAAATTGTGTTTTATCGTCTTTCAACACCGTAGAATAGCCACAAAAATATTACAGCGGAGCTGTTAAGGGCTAGTTTCCCCAGTTTCGTGTCCGCGGACAAATAAATCTAAACACAACCCTCTGGACAGCTACCGCCGTCGCTCATAGATGGCGGCACATACTACAGCTCGGCTGCGCTCTTCCTTCTTCACCAGAGTGGAAAGGCTGAAAGTTTTTTCAAGATGTGCATAACATGGACAATGCTTGCACTTGTACAAGAATCTACTCTTCCCGTCTAAGAAAGAGGCACATCACCATCTGTTAGCCGAGCACTTCAACTTGCTCCGCACTTTCAGGAAACTGACGAAAAGTCTCTTCCCTGCAACGAATCTCCAAACCGCGAACGCACAGCATTACCGGCAAAGTTGGTGCCCGACAAAGCCTGAGCTTTTGCTTCTGCTTAGGCCTCCTTGAGAACGAACAAGAGCTCCAAATTAATCCTAAGCTACGGGGCTTCTCGAAAAACCCGAAATCAACCACAAACCCTCTCCCGCCCTTCCCGGAAAAGAAGCCGACATCTCTACTTCGTTTCACCGTAGCTTGGTAAAGAGCAAATGCTACGGCCGCCTCGAGGCTATAAAAGCGACGGAGGGGAAGCACGTGACAGCCTTACCAAAGGTACAAAAGGTACAAAGGTGAGTGCCGCTCATGGCTTCCACAACACTGAGTGCAAGGACGCGCTGATTGGCTCACTGGGACTGAAGCCTTCGCCGTTTGATAAGTCACAGTAAGACTGAGTAAAACAAAAAAGAAACATACATAATGTATGAAACTCCAGTCGTCTATATGACCTGACTTCCAAACAATGAGAAAAAAAAAGGCTTAGTTGCGGGAACCAAGAATGGGGCTCACTACTAACAAGTATTCTGCGCCGATGTGCTTTGATTAGCACGGCGCTTCTGTTGTAGCCAGGCGAGCGGAACATCAAATTCACCCTAATGAAGCTTGATGGATGAAACTGCGAGCCACTGGAGGAAACCTGTGCGTGCTTACGAACCTCAGTGCCTCTAAAGCGTGGTGCTCACATCACGGGTGGACCGGCTATAAAATTCAGTGTCGTCTCACTCGCAAGGTACCGCTGAACGTCTCCGTTCGAACCCACTACAGGAAGCACTATGCACAGCTTGGTAAGTCGGTGCGATTCTCTAGTCAGTTGCACTTCAAACAATGTTGTTGTTTTTACTTTTTTAAACTAGTCTTTTGGAATACCACAATTTTGTCCAGCACTGGTGGGACAAGTATGACAACAATTAAGAAAGAATAATCGTATGTTTCACTTTGATTGAGCAAGGTATTGAATGCGAACATTCAAATTACCATTATAGGCGGCTTCTCTTCAAAATCCTGTATATAAAACGTAATTCTGCGGTAACCTTTAAATTAAAAAAAGAAATATATTGCTAAAAGTTTTGTTTAGCCTTGACCGATTCTCATTTACTTGTAAAAGCTTTCAAAACCGTTGGTTGGCTGACATGAGCAGAACACCTATTTTCTTGGGACTACTGTTGCACATAATCGCTAAGGAGTATCTTGTATTATTGTGTAATCTACATATACAAAATACAGTTACTTCGCAATTAAGACTATGGATATTAAAAAGGTGTCCGGGTCGCTTTAAACTACCTAGCAGTGCAAGCGCACATACGGGTAACTTTGGTGCACAAAACACCAAAAGGAATTGGATGAGCGATTCCCGATGAAATGTTAGTCGAGTATTTACTTTTTGTCCGGAATTCGATCAATCCTGAAGCACAAAAAAACATCAATATTTTAGTTTAAAAAAATGCAAGCGCAACTGTTAAAAAAAAAAAGTCAGCTCGATGTTGCATTTTCGTTTAATGACCGGTCACAACCAGTCATAGAAAAGAAAAAAATTATAGTTGTTTTTTTAATCTTTGTTATCATTTTGCTTGTACCGTTATAGAATTTAACTATCCCGATAAACTATGAACTCATTTCCTAACAAAACTCAGGTTGACTTGTCGTGTACACGTCATATGTTGGCAGATGTTGTGTGTGATGAGCTCACAGCATAGAGCCACTAAATGAGCTACACTTAGAATATCGGCACTCCGTTCCCCGATCTGCTAGTGGACGCCGCCATCTTGGCGCTTAGAGCAGAGCAGATACAACTGTTGATCGGCACAATTAAAAAATGCGTCTTCTCCAGCTTTAGACAAGGTGGTAGGAAGCTCAGGTGATATCGTTTTGCTCTGCCACGAACTGTTTTAAAATTATTTTCTGCGATTTCAGATAAAGCTTTAGATAACTGGCAACCATGATTTTAAGCACCAAGATGGCTGAAGTATCATTACTTTGAAGCGTTTCCTATTTAGTGGCTCTAGTCCACTGTATAACGGGTCTTTCAGATAATACTAAACAATTCATATAGATAACGTGTTTAAGAAAAACAACTCTTTTCGGGAACAAACTGTATGTTCCTTGCAACCCCCGACTGACGTCGGGGCTTGCAAGCAACACACAAATTGGCTACCTAACTACACAATATTTACCAATTCACTTTTTAATTAACGCAGTTTGGTGACCAATAGAAATGGCAAGTTTGTAGCTGCAGACAAAACGATATCATGTTCGTTTTAAAAACAAATACTTATCAAATCGTATCCGTTTCAAATTTAAAAAAAGAAACTGATTTGAGATTGTTTTGTCCGTAGCTACAAACTCGCCATTGGTACGGGCCATCAAACTGCGCTAATTAGAATAGCTAATTAGTGTATTTTAGTGAGTTAAGAAACCAGATAATATGTTTAAATGTTCGTTTTTGTTTTTGTATTTTTTGCAAATTTAGTGATTTGCCGTTGCTGGTAGTTTGTTCCCGAAAAGAGTTACCTTTTTTATCAACCACCCTTTTTTTAGGATTATTTTTTTTTTGTTCAAGCATCGGGTATAAGTCATTGTCATATACAAGATAAAAGCCATATGTTGTCCGTGACAAGCCTACTCAAATTTACCCGTCATAAGCAAGGGGACGGAAAATTCTAAGAAATGCGGAGCGTCCGCTCTCCCGGAAAGCACTTTAGGAGAGAAGAAAGCTCCAGATTTCTTCGAGTGAATGACCACGTCATAAAGACGTGTACGCGTTATTCAAATAAGGTAACTAAATATCGTTACTCGTTACTCGCACAAAAAGTAACATAAGTACGTTACTCGTTACTGCGATTTAAAAGGAACGCGTTAGTTCAGCTCGGAAAGTAACGTGCCGTTTCTATGAATGCGTCGTTTTTTCTGCAGCAGTCCGCCTTCATATATTTGGCTTCATTATTAATTCCTCGCTTATTTAACGCATTCATTCCGGCATAACTGTAGATACCGTGGCATACCTGGTGCATATCTTTAGTTTTCTAACCCGCCTCTTTGCGCGCCGGGAAAATCACGGGAGCGAGCTGAGGTGTGAACTAGGTTGAGTGCCTGCTTTGCGCACGTTGCCCTCCAGGAGTGACTAAACATAGTTACCCGTTACTTCACCAAGCAACAAAAATGCGTTACTCGTTCTTTCACC